>PVHX01002720.1:0-160126 GCA_004024805.1 Geosciurus inauris
TTTTTTTTTATAAATAAACTGCCTCTGGTACTTGTTATAGTAGTAAAAATGGACTAATACACGTGGAAGCCCAAACACTGTAAGGTTGTGCCTGGGTGGCAAGCAGAAGAAGAGGTAGACTTTGCACTTACACCATGACCTCCTCCTTCTACCCTCTCTTCTGTGATGCTAGGGCTGTTACTCTGCAAATAACAGTTTTTTCTATGCTTATTTCATGTTAGACTATTTCTAATGGGGTGGCTGGGGAGAGACGAGAAAGATAAAGGAGTAAGAAGTTAGTCCTTCTTGTAGGCTTCCTGTCTGGTTGCAGTTCCAGAGTGTCAGTCCAGCATTCCTCAATCTGCCAGCTGAAATTTCTTCCATTAGCTGCAGCTAAGCAAATCTGAAGTTTTTCCAACATTTGCAAAAACAATGTCACTGCATCCCTTCAGAGTCACCAGCACCTGCCAACTATGTCTCCTTCCCATAGTTCTGGCCTTAAGCCCAAATGGACCCCTCCTCTGAACTCAGAGATGTTAGCAGCACCATCAAGTAGCTGGTGAACCCACTCAGGGGTCAATTTTAACTCTTCATGGTCTTTTATGGGTTGAATTCTGTGCTCCACAAAATTCATATGTTGAAGTCTAAATCCTAGAACCTAGAGTGTGACTTTATTTGTAAATAGCATCATAGCAGATATAGTTAGTAAGTGAAGATGAAGTTCATCAGGCTAAACCCTAACCCATTATGACTGATGTCCTTATAAAAAGGAGAAATGGGGCCACAGGGACATGAACCCAGGAAGAATGACTTGTGAAGCTGAAGGCAGAGATCAGGGTGATGCTTGAAGAGCAGCTATTCCATGTTTCTATTCCTGAGAGAAAACTTAGAAGAAGGAGGTTATTGGGATGTCGTGGTTAATTTTGTGTGTCAACTTAACTAGGCTATAGGTTTCCCAGATTAAACATTATTTCTGGGTGTGTCTGCAAGAACAGCAAATGAGATTGGTATTTGAATAGATAAAATCAATAGATTGCTCTTTCCAGTGTGGGTGGGTATTATTCAATCCATTGAGGGCCTGAACAGAACAAAAGATGGAGGAAGAATTCATTCCTTTTTCCCCCCGTCTTGCTGCTTGAACTGAGACATCTCATTTCATTCTCCAGTTTGCATGCAGCAGGTCACAAGACTTCTCAGCTTCCATACTTGTGTAGGTCAATTTCTCATTATCTGTCTGTTTCTACCCACCCATCCAACCTATTTGTACCTCTCTGGAGATCCCTAATAGATGGAATTAACCATGACTCCCACACTTTCAGTTGGTTACAGGCTGCTACAATTGATATGCATCAAATTGTCTCCTCTATCCATTCTTGTCTCCATGTTGGTGCAGTGGCGTTGGTGGACTGGTGGTGTGATTCAAACCTTCATTTCCAAGGTATCTGAGGCCTTAGTTACCACATTCTTTTTCAGGTCATGCTTGCTGTATGTTTCCATTACCAATTAAAATTGGGTACCTGAGTGGATCGCTTGAGGTCTGCACATATTCCTGAGACTATCCAATGTGTAACAGCAGCCCTTCCTCTTCTTGCAGAAAAGCAGCATGATTAAGTGTTACTGACTTTATACTTTCCATGTGACCTGAAGGATGGCACCCTATCCCTTCAGTTTTCCTCTGATACTTTAGTTTTGTCTTTAGAAGGCTAGTTTAGTACTTTACAGGACTGGGTGCTTCTGAAGGGGAGGGTAGTGATACAACCCATGGATCCCACCTGTACCTCCCTTGTCTGAAGTACATCCTCCAGTTAAATGCTGTATTGCACAGGGCTCCATACATGTGGATCTGGTGTACTGCAAGCATATGGATAGTGGTGCTGGCTAAGACCCTAAAAGCAGGAAAAGCAACCCATACCTGGAAAAGGTATCTATGTGAATTAGGGAAAACTGCTGGCTCTTCCAAGATAGAAGGGATCCGATGTGGATCTTGCCACCCAGAGGCTGAGTAATCTTCTTGAGAGACAGTATCACACTGAGGGCTTAGCGTAGTTCTCTGTTGCTGATCAATTGGCCATTCACAGGTGGCAGTAGTTACAGTAGGCTTGTTAAGGGAAAATTTGAGCCCACGATGGCCACTCCATTCGTGTACTTAAAGAAAGCCAGTGAGAAGAGCTAGTCAGTCTGATCTTGTTGAGTATCTTGTCCACTTCTGAAGTGTGTAATTTATTACGGACACCAACATGGGCTACAAAATCTTCATTCATTGTGACTGATACCCAGCTATATTGTTGACTCCAGACCTCCTTGTCTCTGATCTTGTCTTTCTTCTCCTCTCATGCCCTTCACCAGCTGGTGAAGCCATTTGTCATTGCCTAGAAATCCATATAGCCCTACTTCAGGCCACTTATTTTTCCATATAAAATGATGACCAAGTGTACCACTTGGACTTTGCCCACTGGATGATTTTCCTTTGTGTACTGGCTTCAGAGCCACCCTTGAAAGTAACTGCAATGGGGACACTATTACTTTTTGGCTGTGCCCACATACCAAGTTGAACCATCACTAACAGCTCCTCTTCCAGCTAGTCTGATTAACACTGGCTACAGATATGAACTAGGAATATTTAGATGTCTATGGGTCGGCCTTCCTGCTCATGCATCTTGATGTGCTCTCTGATCCTGCTCAGGCTTGGATCTCAGATGCACCACCTGCATGTGGTAATGGACAGCTGCTAGGCCCATCCAACATTATGACTTAGTGGGTCGGATGAACTAGCTTATGATGGGCAGTTACCTCATGGTCAAGTATCCTATCTCTACCAGATCCCAGTCACTTGCCAGAATATGCAATGCCACAGTACAAATGCAATTAACTCCACTAGGGTCTCACACAAATTCACATAGCATATGGCTTCACTGACATCTCTGACATGCTGTTGGGTCTGCCAGATTGAATGACCCAGTGGAAGGACTGAATTCTCCTGCCCATTTCAGGGCCCCAATTAAAGCTGGAAGCCTTCCATGGCATACAATGTGTGGATCAGAGTATATCCTGAGTGTGCAACATAGCCAGCAGTACTTGAAGAGGGCACAACATGAAAATCTTCCCTTTTTTTGGTCAGGATATAAGATGCAGTAGCTTAGCTGCTGTTTTGAAGAAGATATCTGGGCACTCCTCTGACCCATGGATTCCTGAGAACTCTACTCACCTGCCATTCTCCTGAATTTTTATGTGATTCATCCCCTCCTTTAGAACATATATACTATAATGGTTAATTTGAATCATCAACTTGATTGGATTGAGATGCCAAGGATTAAGAGGTTTATGGGGGGGCTGGGATTGTAGCTTAGCGGTAGAGCGCTTGCCTCGCATGTGTGAGGCCCTGGGTTCGATCCTCAGCACCACATACAAAGCAATAAAATTTAGTTGTAAATAATTAAAAAAAAAAAAGAGGTTTATGGGTGTGTCAATGAAGATGTGTGTAGGAGTGACTTGCATGTGGGATAGCCAACTGAAATGGAGACCCTCCCTAAGTGTGGGCAGCACTATCCAGTAGGATGATGGCTTGGATGGAATAAATTTGGAAGAACAAAGAAGCAGCAGTAGATGCAAACTCTTCTTGAATGGGTTCTTGATTGCTGCTGTGATTGTTGGACCATATCAGACTCTTGCTTCTTCACTCTTCCAAAGTGGACTCTGTCAGTGATTCTCCAGGGAGTTTCCAGAAGCCTTAGGTCTCAGACTAGGATAGAACTGTTGATCCCTCTCATTGTGAGGCTTCAGTCCCTTGGACTGTGCAGCTACTGGTTCTTCCAGCTATCCAACCTACAGACAGCCATTGTGAACTATGCAGTTTCTGGTCCCATAAGCCAACTTAATACATCTCCTTTTTATAAGTTTACTTCCTGTTGATTCTTTTCCTCTGGAGAACCCTGACTAATACATATACTACAATCTCCAACTTATTAGCAACCTCTTTGTTTCAGTCAGCTTTTTTGCTGCTGTGACTAAAAGATCTGGAAAGAACAATTTTAGAGGAGGAAAAGTTTATTTGAGGGCTCATGATTTCAGAGGTTTCAGTCCATAGACAGCAGGTTCCATTCCTCAGGGCTTGAGGTGAGGCAGAACATCATGGCGGAAGAGCCTGGTGGAGGGAAGCAGCTCAGAACATGATGATCAGACAGCAGAGAGAGATTAAGCTCAGCTCACCAAATATATACCCCAAAGTCATGCCCCAATGACCCACCTCCTCTAGTCACACCCTTCCTACCTTCAGCTACCACTCAGTTAATCCCATTAGGGGATGAATTCACTGATTGGGTTAGGGCTTTCATAACCCAATCATTTCTCCTCTGGACCTCCTGAATTGTCTCACACATGAGATTTTGGGGGACACCTCACATTCAAACCATAACACTCTTGCTGTTCTAGACAATCAGTATAACATCATCAATTTAATGAATTAATGTGACATGTTACAGGATGTCCAGTGGTCAGTATTTCCTTGGTCTAACACACAGGGCAGGAAAGTTTACAAAGTTCCTAACAAAATTCTGGGGAAAATTATAAATGCAAATGGTTTGTCTCTGGCAGGTGAATACAAATGGTTTCTGGACCTTTGTTTCTGATGGAATAGAAAGCACATCCAAACTTGATACCATATACCTGAGGCCTTATGAATCTACTGTGGCACAAACACCACATATAACCTCTAGCATACTGCTTGCAAATAGAGCAGCTACTTGGTTGAGCTTGAGGAGTCTATACTGATCTAGAAAAGACAGGAAACTTGTGCAAGTTCACACAGAAAATTGTGGGACCAGAAAGAGATACATTGTTCTTTCCAGTATGATGTGGAAGTTGGAAGTTGCAAGATTAACTGCTGTTTGGTAAGAAAATCATGTGTAGATACTTGTAGATGATAATGCCTTGCCATACCCCTCCATCGTGGGTGGGGTCCTGCTTTATTTCTTATTGAGGCCATTTCTTCACCAGGATTTGCTATTCTGACTGTCACCAACCAGCTTTCTCTTTGGCTTTTTAACAGGAACACTTTGCTTGTATATGTCTGGTCACAAATTTGCCTTGATAAAAACCATATGAAAATACCAGAAAGCCAAAGGGCAATATTGTTACATAGAGCATGCTTTGTTGAAAACCACAGCCTTAACATTTTAAAAAATAGCTCTTCTTAAGGCTTATTCGCTCAACCCAGGCTACCCAATGCAACTCTGTCCCTTGTGATAGCTCTGATCCAACAGAGTCAGGATACTGATATGACATTTGATATCGGTCACAATATTTAAAAGGAGAAAGGAGACAAACTTAGAACAGATGACTTCTGGGGTCAGGTTAGAATCAACCTTGAGGCGGTTCAGAGTCAGGGGCCTCCCCATTTGCAGAAAGGGCCCATCACCTTTATCTCCCAGCTGCCTTGACTACACAGAGGCCCCGAGAGACTGGAAAGGCACCTCATATTCTCATCCTCCTTTTCTCTATCATGTTTCACGAAGTACTTCCCATTATCCAAATGCCTACCTCATTTCTCTGCCAAGGGGAAAATTATTAGGTGTCGGCACATTCAATAGATGGTTATTCAGTTGCACTTGAAAATGTTCATTTACTGTAACAGGCTCATTATTTTAGGAATGTAATTGGAACCCAGACTGTTATGGCCTCAGGAAATAGAATGTAACAAAGCTATGCAAAAATATTAACTTTGCCCCAAAGCAGAGCAGACCTTTCCTTGGGGAAAGTGGAAGAATCCATCACCCCACCTTCCTATTCTCTCATAAACTTACAGATGACTGGATCTTTGGAAACTTCAGAGGACTTCTATTCAGAAGTCCATACTTGATCCAAGTGGAAGCTGAAGCCTATTAACTAAAACAACAAAACAAGGCAAAAACAAAAATAAATTAGAACTACTCTAGAGAATGTGTAGATGCCACTAAAGTTAGTAGACAAGAACTAAGCAAAGAAGACTTTGGATATACAACATGGAAGCTGGACGTATAACCAGGTATTATGATGAAAACCTTTAAAAAAGTTGAAGAAAAAAATTAAGAGGGAAAGGTAAAAAACAAAGTCCATAGTAATGGCTTATGAAAAACAAGGGGATCGGACAAGATGGCAAAGGTCCTTTGAGCTCTGACATTCTATTTCATGATGTCTATTATGCTTTTGCAAATTATTAATAAAATGGAGCTTAATATAAATATAACAGACTGTACACCATTCAAACAGCCAACACAGAAATCTGGCTTGATATTAATGATTTAGACTGGAAACTGTTCAACAAGTGGGTTTAAAATAATTAGAAATGTTATCCCCTTCAAGTGAGCAATGCTTAAGCTAATCTGGGACCTTACTTTTAAGCCTCAGAATAGCCGTATTCTAGAAACCTCATTTGAGTTTGGTTTCCCTTTTTGGAGTAAAGTTTTATAGCCTCATATGACTTTATAAGAAGGGCATCATTATATGCACTTGCACACACATCTGATCCATGTTTGAAATTTCTAATTGCAGCCTCTGAACAAAGACTATTTTGTAGTATAATAAGACATATTTACTAGTATTAAAATGGCAGATTTATTGTGAGTTTTATAACATTAAAATGCAGTGGAATTTTTTTAGACTCCAAATAATTTATAGTGTTTAAAATTTCTCAGGTTAAAAACACAGAGCCAAGATCAATGTCCAGTAGAAAAATATGAACAGACAATTCATAGAAAAGGACAGATACTTATATCTTAAACACAAGAAAAGTTGTTCATTGTACTTACTATAAATGCAAATGGAAGATATACTGAGATGTCATTTTTCATAAATCAGATTGGCAAAAATCCAACAGTTATTAATACTTTGTGTTGGTGGAACTGTGGGGAAACAGGTATTCACATACATGTTGGACAGGAGAGTCAATTGCTACAGCTCCAGTGAAGGTCTATTTGACAATAGCTATTGAAATTACAAATGCATATTATCCTTTATCCTGGCAATTACCTTCTTACCTCTAGCCTATAGATATACTTGCACACGTGCAAAAATGACATATATACAAAATAATCTACTGTAGTGTTTGTAATAACAAATGATTAGAAACATTCCAAATTTCCATTAGTAGGGACTACTTAAATACAGTATGCTACATGCAATTATTTATTTTTTAATGAAGAGGCTCTTGGTTAGTTGGCTTTCCATCACTGTGACAAAATACCTATGAGATAACTAGCCTATAAGGAGGATAGATTTACGTTGGTTCACAGATTCAGAGGTTTCAATCCATGATCAGTTGGCTCCTCTGCCTCTCAGCCTATGGTGAGGTAGAACATCATCTTGGAAGCAAAGACAGAGGGAAGGGCCAGGGTCCCAGGTGCCCAATGACCTAACTTCTTTCCTGAGGCCCCCACATCCTGAAGTTTCTACCACCTCCCAATAGTGCCACCAGCTGGGGACCAAATCTTCAACACATAAGCCTTTGAGGGACATTTGAGATCCAAACCATAACAGGCTCCCTATATACTGATATGCAAATATCTCCAGATGCATAATTTTGTGAAAAAAAAAAGGTGAGAAACCTGTGTGCATAAGTCCTTTTATGTAAAACTAAAAGGAGATATAGGAATATATATTTGTGATTTCTGATATTTTTATTTAAAAACCCTAGAAATATACAAAAAATAAAAGTTTTATGGAATGTGATGATTGCTGAAAAAGGAAGGAGGAAACCTTTTTACTGAGTACCTTTTCATACATTTATTCTGTTTTGAAAATTGTGTGAATTTGTTACTAATCAAAATGATGAAATAAAAAATGAAGTTATTAAGGATTCACTCTGCTCCCAAATAAAAATTCTGTATATGTGTTTGATTTGCTTTAATTTGAATTTTTATTGCAACATAATTACTACTACCTACTTCAAAAAATCAGCATGCATTTGATGAGGATTAGTTTTATAAAGTTCTCTTAAAAATGCTTTTAATTCCTTACTTATACCTATATCTAGCAGTGATAGCTAAGATGTAATAATAATCACATAAAATACCTTTATAACATTAATGTCAAACAGTATGCCAAATTCTTACTGCAATATTATCACAATAACCTACTATCTATCACAATAACCTACTAACCTACTTTTCCTTCTTTTTGTGATTCAGCAATCAGAATCACACTGATAAAAGTATGAATAAGATTATATCACGCTGCTGCCCCAAATCCTCTAATGGCTTGCAATCCTTCTCTTAGTAAAAGTCCTTGCAAATGGTCCTATGAAAACAACTCCCCAGCACCCCTTAGGCCAGGTGTCACTTTTTCCTCCAAATACACCCTTCTCTGCCCATTGTGTGATCCTGGAGCAGGTCCCTGTTGATACTCTCTTGGTACCATGCCCATAACTGTAAGCAGAGGGCTGCAGGGACAGGAGTGAAATATTCTAACAACCTTTCAAGACCACTGCAAAGATCAAGTGGTTCAGAATCCAGATTATTGGATTCTAGGACCTCAACTTTTGATCTCTGTGCCTGCTGCTTCAAATTGCAATAGACAGGTGGTAGGTTACACTGTTTCTTCAAGTTGACAAAAGCCATTATCAATATTATTTAGGTAAAGATACTGAATACACTTTGAGATCATCTCTTGATATCCTCATTCAAGTTGAGCTTTGATAGCTATCAAAAAAGAGCTTAAATATCTTGCAGCAATTCTGATATGAGATGTTCACTTTGTCCCCATCTGTGTTTTTGTAGCAACCTCATTAGAAAAAGAAATGATAGGGTCTACTCTTTCCATGTATGATCTCTACTGGCAAATATTAACTTAGTGATCTGTTCTAGGATGTCACTGTGACTTGATTTCTAGTTTACTGGTCCATAAATTTAAAAATTCAACCATTATATAGTACTTTCTTAACAGCAAGGACACATATTGAGAAATATGTCATTATGCAATTTCATCATAGTGTAAGCCTCATAGAGTGTATTTACACAAACTAAGACAGACACAATATCACTAATGGGTCCACCATCAAATATGCGGTTCTTTATTGACTGATGTGTTACTATGTGGTGCTTGACCACACTTAAACAAGTAAATAGGACCTTTCTCAGCCAACTTCTGGCATTACTACTATGATGGTTCACAAGTTAATGTAACAACGTGACTCTGAAATTATATCCAAGTATTTTCAGTAATCTGATTGTTCATCCAGCTTAATTTAATATCTTGCTGAAATGTCCTAAATAAAAATTCTAATTAATCCTTCTACTAAAGTACTAAAAAGCCTATAATTCTCAGTTGCATTTATATTTTTTAACTAGGCTATTTTTCTGATAGGTCTATTTGTAACCAAGACAACACAAACTGCAAGGTACTAATTTTGGTCAAAATCTATGGTGACCTGGTCTGGTCTAAAACACTCTGCAACTATCTCATGCTCTTTCCCTAGTATTTACATGCCTCACAATAAAGTATCTCCTGAACTTATGAGTCTTCATATCTTCTAGAAAACAGTAATGCAGGGTTGAGGCTAATATCAGTCAGTGGCCCTTCATGATCACTGTACACTCTGTTCAGTTCAGTGGTCCATAAGTTCTGTTGACACATGTCCATCATGTAAGAAAATCCAACCACTGCAGTCCAAACAAAGATATATCATTTAAGTTATATTAACAATTATGAGACATCCCTATTTCTTTTTCTTTTCTAAATTTCCCCCATTTGTGCTTTCAAAAGTGGGACTTGTGCTTCTCTGCACATGTTGGGACCAAGAAGTTGCTCTGAGTTCATCTGATCTGGAGAAATAGGATTTGCTGCTTTTGGAAAAATGCCTAAAAATAAGAAGAAGAAGAAAAGAAAAAAAAAGAAATTAAAAATAAGTGATAGCCCCTAAAGGGTAAGAAGTTGAATATGACCCTATGGCCAAAAAGAGATCTTATTGGTCTCTTTCCTGTTCTGGGAACCCATACCTACTAACCAGTGAACCCACTGGTTAGTCATTTCTGTAGGTAAAACAAATGACTAAGTTAAAATACAGAAAATTAATATCAATGCATAAACCCAAGAGTTACTTTTAGCAAAACTCATATAAAAAATATTAGAATGAGTAAATGGATAAATATCAACAAAAAGTTAGAAATTATAATACAAACATAGAGTAGAATTTTTAAATTGAGGCCAGTTTTAAAACTTCATATAAATAACTGTATATTATTTATCAAATTGAGCCCCCAAAAGAAAAATCTAATTAGGCTGATTAACACAAAAGAATTAAAATTATTAAAAATTTCCTTAGAAAGCCCCAAATCTGGACAGTTTCATTGATTTCTACCAAATGATAAGAAACAGGAATTTCTGTTGTTATTTAATTTGTTTTAGAGCATTCAATTCTTTTTATGCAAGCAGCATAACATTGATAGCAAAGCTTCCCCAAAATTATCACATTAAAAACAAAAAAACACATGGGCCAATGTAATTGGTGAATACCTATGGAGAAAACATACACCATATCATACAAATAAGGGCAAATGTCCAGCTGGAGCAGAGTAAACTGAGGATAGTGATTAAAGAATGTGGGTAAATGTGCCGCACTTTGTTATTTACCACCCTTTGAAGTGCTCTGCCATAAAACTAAAGAAGGGCCAGTCCTTACTTAGTATAACAGGGGTCAAGATAAAATAACAATATGGTACAATGGAATCTTGTTTTCAGCTCTATCCTACCAGTCTAGGGCTTGTGGACTTAGGACAGGAAGCATCAGACCTTTCTCAGGTGAGAAATTCCAAACAAAGAAAGAGTTTTAAAAGCTGCAAGAGAGAAGCACCAAGTCACTGACATAACATTAGAGCTGAAATGAATGAAATAGAAACTGAAAGAATAATACAAAGCATCAATGAAACAGAGTTGGTTCTTGGAAAAAATAAACTAGATTGGTAAACCACTTCCCAAACTAACAAAAAAAAAAAAGATTCAAACTAATAAAAGTAGAGATGAAAAGGGGCACAACTGAAATCCAGAGGATCATTAGGGACTATTTTAAAAACTTATATTCCCATAAAGTGGAAAACCTAAAAGAAATAAATACATTTTTAGACACATACTAACTACCAAATCTGAACCAAGAGGACCCATAAAATCTAAACAGACCAATAATAAGCAATGAGATTGACTCAGCAATCAAAAACCTCCCAATAAAGAAAAGCCCAGGACCAGGTGGATTGACAGCTGAATTTTATCCAGACTTTAAAGAATAATTAATGTTAATACTCCTCAAATTATTCCATGAAATTGGAAGAGAGAATGCTTCTAAACTCATTCTATGAAAGCTGTGTCATCCTGACACCAACTGGATGGGGACATATCCAGGAAAGAAAACAACAGCCAAATATCATTAATGAATGTAGTTGTAAAAATCCTTGTTAAATACTAGCAAATAAAATTCAACAATATATTTAAAAAATTATACACCACAATCAAGTTGGTTTCATTCTGTGGAGGCAAGAATGTTTCAACATGTGCAAATTCATAAATGTAACACACCACATAAATAGGGCCCAGGACAAAAAACACATGATCGTCTCAATAGATGCAGAAAAGACTGACAAAATTCAACACGACTTCATGATAAAAATATTTTTTAAAGAATTTTTTTTCACAACACCTTTATTCAATTTACTTATTTTTATGTGGTACTAAGGATTGAACCCAGGGCCTCACACATGCTAGGCAAGCACTCTACCATTGAGCCCATCCCATGATAAAAATTTAGGGATAGCATGAACTTACCTCAACACATTAAGGCCATATATGGCAAGCCCAAAGTCAATATCATACTGAATGAGAAAAAACTGAATAAAATCCCCCCCCCCAAATCAGCAACAAGACAAGAATTACACTCTCACCACTTTTATTAAATATAGTACTTGAATTTTAGCTAGAGCAATTAGGCAAGAGAAAGAAATAAAAGGGATACAAATTGGAAAAGATAAGTCAAATTATTTCTATTTGAAGATGATACAATCCTACACTTAGAAGGCCTTAAATGTTCCACCAGAAGACTTCTAGAGAAAAAAATTCGTTGAAGTGGCAGGATACAAAATAATCATACAAAAATCAATAGCTTTCTTATATACAGAATTCTTAATAAAGAATCCACTGAGAAAGAAATCAAGAAAACAATTTCATTCACAATAGCTTTGAAAAAATAAAATAAAATACCTAGAAATGAATCTAACCAAGGCAGTGAAGACTTCTATAATGAAAATTATAGAAAACTGAAGAGATTAAAAAGATGCTAGAAGATGTGTCTAATTAGTACTCTTATAATTAATATTGTTAAATGGCCACATTACCAAAAGTGATCTACAGATTCAATGCAATCCCTATCAAAATACCAGTAATATTCTTCACAGAATGAGAAAAACAATCCTAAAATTCACATGGAAGAACAAAAGACCCAGAATAGGCAAAGCAATCCTAAGCTAAAAGAACAATGCTGGAGGCAACACAATACCCAGTTCCAAAACATATTTCAAAGGCATAGTACCAAAAACAACATGGTAGCATCAGAAAAACATGTAGACTGATGAACAGACTAGAAGACACAGAAATAAACCCATGCACCTACAGTCATCTGATTCTTGACAAAGATGCTGAAAATATACATTGGAGAAAAGACAGCCTCTTTAACAAATGGTGCTGGGAAAACTGAATATCCATATGTAGAAGAATGAAACTAGATTTCCTATTTCTCACCCTGTACAAAAGTCAACTCAAAAGGGATTGAAGACCTAAACATAAGAGCCGAAATTATGCTAATGTTAGAATTAAAAATAGGAAAAGTACTTCAACATATAGATGAGAAGACCTCCTGAATAGGACTGTGTTACAGTTTGGATATGATGTGTCTTCCCAAATCTGATATGTTAATGCAGGAATGAAGTGAAATGATTGGATTGTGAGAGCTATAACCTAACTGGTTCATCCTAGGGAATCAGTTTAGGTGTCTGTCACCAGATAAATGGAAGAACAAAAAGGAGTAGATATACACAACAGAGTTCTACTCAGCCACAATGAAGAACAAAATTATATAATTTTTTAAAAAAATGAATGGAACTGAATATGGTAATGTTTAGTGAAATAAGTCAGACTGAGAAAGGCATCATATGTTTTCTCTCTTAAGTAGAAACTAGAGGGAAAAACAGGTGAAAAAAGGGGGTGGAGTACGATGAAAGCAGAAGGAAGACCATTGGAGTAGAGGAAGCAGATCAAGGGAAGGAGGAGTGGAGGATGCAGTATTGAAAAGTAAAATTGACCAAATTGTGCTTTTATAAATGTACAAATATGCCACAAGGAAACCCACCATTGTCTAAAATAAATATGCATCAATGAAAAAAAGAATATTGTACTGCACCAAGTGGGCCTGCACCAAGAACTCAAGGATGACTGAATATTAGGAACTCCATTAATATCATTGACCGTGTTAGAATGTTAATACAAAGAGATATAATCTCCATAAATAATGAAAAATGGTAAAATCCAACATACAAACTCTATGACTTAAAAAGTAACAATTTAAGAAATATAAGAACATTCCCTTTAAATTCAGAAACAAATAAAAGATGTCCTTTATCATCACCATTAATTAAAATTGTTCTGGAGGTTCTAAAAATTTCAATTAGACAAGAGAAGGAAATAAAGACACAAAAACATTTTAAAAAATAGAAAGTAAGATAATTATTATTGGCAGAAGATATTATTTTACTAGGCCAACTAATGGGCTCAATTTAAAGCAACTGCAAACAATAATAAAATTCAACCCAATGGCTAAGTAGAAAAATTCTATAATAAGCAAGTTTTAAAAATATGACAAAAGAAAAGACCCCATTTGTGAAAGTAATAAAACATACAAAGAATATAATTAGTAAGTACCGTGTAAGATCTAAATGCTGCTGGACAGAAATATAGACTTAGACAAACAAAACAGGCCTTTCTTTAAATCACTCTCTAAATTTACCATGACCCCAATAAAAAAGGATAAATTGTACTAAATAAGTTGTCTTTTAAGGTTAATATGAAAGCAATCAAAATAACCAATAATTTGTCAAAGGGAGCTAGCACTCTTGACATTGAAATACATTATATAATCATTATATGGCACATGAATATGTAGATTAACAGAATACATTTCAGAAATAAACCAAAATGAATACAGGAATATAGGTTTGAAAAATATAGCATCTTGAATAATGGAGAAAAGATAGATTATTCACTAACAAGACAATTAAATAATTATTAAAACAATAAAGTTGGATTGCTATTTCACATATCACATCGAAATAATTTTCAGGTACATTTAGGATTTATAGCAAGAAAAAATAAAAACCAAAACTAGTAGAAGAAGGAATGTGGTAAGTTTAAAATAATTATTGTCTGAGAGGAAGGACATTCTTTTTAATATCCCACAAACACAAAAGCCAAAAAAGGATTAATGAATTTTACTATACTAAAAATTTGAAATTCCGCCTAAATATAAAAAATTTCCATAAACAACATTAAAATGCTGCCTAACAATCTAAGGAAAGCATTTACAATTTATAAAACCATCATTTCTATAATTTCCCCAATATAGAAAGAGTTGCCACAAAGCAATAATAAAAAGATCAAGCCATCAAAGGACAAATGGATAAGGACTATAAGAATTCATCAAGTTCCTTAATAAGACCTTTAAATCTTAAGAAATTAAACCAAGAATCAATAGGTAGTATGGCATTGAATGAAAAAGCTTCTGCACAGCAAAAGAAACAAGAGTGTGGAAAAAAAAAACCTACAGAATGGGAGAAAATTATATTAATCTGACAGAGGATTAATATCCAGACTATATAAAAAACTTCACACCAATAAACAAACAAACAAACAAATAAATACATGAATAGTCCAATCAATAAACAGACAAATGAACTAAAGACATTGCCCAAAAGAATAAATGCAAATGGCCAACAAATATTTGGAAAAATGTTCATCATCCTTAGGAATCAGAAAAATTCAAATCAAAACAACACTGAGTTTCTTTTCTCCGTGGCAATGACAATAATCAAAAATACAAATAATAAAAACTGCTGGCAAGGATATGGAAGTAAAGGAACACTCATCATTGTTGGTGGGACTGCAAATTAGTGCAACCACTATGAAAATCAGTATGGAGCTTCCATAAACGTGACCCAGCTATACCACTCCTTGGTAATTATCCAAAAAAAGTGAAATCAGCATACTATAGTGATACCTGCCTTCCAATGTTTATAGCAGCATGATTGACAATAGCCAAGTATTGAGACCAACCCATCAACAGATGAACAGATAATTAAAATGTCGCATACACACACACACACACACACACACACACATATATATATGATGAAGTTCTACTCAGTCATTAAAAAGAATGAGGTTATGGAGGGCACTAATCATATTAAGTGAAATAAACCAGATGCAGAAAGTCAAGGGTCAAATGTTTACTCTCATATGCTAAAATTGGAGAGAAATAAGCAATTCTTTAAAAAGGAGATCTCATGAAAACAGAAGAGTAGAGAAAGGGATCAAAGAGGAAAGAGGAGAGGAGGAACAGTGAAATAAAAGGAATCAAAATATGCTAAATGCATACAAAAATGTATCATATTGAATCCCACTTTTATGTGTAAGGGTAATCCACCAACATACAGAATAAATAAATAGAAGGAAGACTAGTAGAGCAGAGGAGGATAGGGAAGAGTGGAGGAGAGAAAAAGGAAAAATAATGGGGAATGAAATAGAACAATTATGTGCATATATGAATATGTCATGATGAACTCCACTGTTATATATAATTATAACAATAAAAAATGTTTAGAGCCAGGTGCGGTGGCTCAAGCCTGTAATCCCAGCACTTAGGGAGGCTGAGACAGGAGAATCGCGAGTTCAAAGCCAGCCTCAGCACCGGCAAGGCGCTAAGCAACTCAGTGAGACCTTGTCTCTACATAAAACACAAAATAGGGCTGGGGATGTGGCTCAGTGGTCGAGTATCCCTGAGTTCAATCCCCAGTACCAAAAAAAAAAAAAATGTTTAGGCAGGTATGGTGGCACGAGCCTGTAATTCCAGTGGTTCAGGAAGCTAAGGCAAGAGGATGGCAAGTTCAAAGCCAGCCTCAGCAATTCAGCAAGGCCCTAAGCAATTTAGCAAGAACATTGTCTCAAAATTAAAAATTAAATTAAATTAAAAAGGGCTGGGAATGTGGCTCAGTGAGAGTACCCTGGTTTCAATCCTTGGTACTAAAAATTTTTTTAAAATCATTTGAAAATCAATAACTAACAAAAAAATCAAAATGAATAACATGAAAAGAGGCCCAACTTCACTCCAAAGTAAGAGAAATTAAAATTAAAAATATACTGAAATTCAACATTTCATTTAAGAAATGGGCAGATTTTGTTCTTTTTTTTTTTTTTTTTTTTTAATGCAGACAGCACACCAAATCAGTGAGAATGTGGAGGACCAAGGACTCACATACTGCTGCTTGTACTTATCACTTCACACAGACAGACCTTCTGGAGTGGATAATTTGACAGCTCCACTAAAATATTAAACACATGGTATTTGACTCAGTATTTTGACTCAGCAATTCCATACCAGATATTTACCCTACCTATGGAGTAATGCACGTAGAGAATTATTCATGTACCAAGATATTAGTCATTGATTATTTGTAGTAGGAAAGTAATGCAATTAGCTCAATATAAGAGTTGTGACATTAATTGTGGTTCCTGATTGTACCATTTTGTGAAAAAGAGCATCTGTCTTTGAACTGATATCAATAATCTCACAAACAAATTCATTTTTTAAAAATATCTTTATTTTATCTATTTATTTTTATGTAGTGCTGAGGATTGAACCCAGTGCCTCATGCATGCAAGGCAAGCACTCTACCACTGAACCACAATCCTAGCCCCACAAACAAATTCTTAGATTAAAAAAATAACAAGAGGTTCTTTATATATCCTGGAGATGAGTGCTCTATTGGATGTGTGTGTGGCAAAGATTTGTTCCCAGAATGTCGACTCTCTGTTCACTTCATTGATTATTTCTTTTGCTGAGAAGAAGACTTTTAGTTTAAATCCATCCCATTTGTTGATTCTTGATTTTACTTCTTGTGCTATAGGAGTCTTGTTAAGGAAGTATGGTCCTAATCTGACATGAGGAAGATTTGGGCCTATTTTTTCTCCTATTAGGCGTTGGGTCTCTGATCTGATTCCCAGGTCCTTGATCCACTTTGAGTTGAATTTTGTGCATAGTGAGAGACAGGGGTTTAGTTTCAATTTGCCGCATATGGATTTCCAGTTTTCCTAGCACCGTTTGTTGAAGAGGCTATCTTTTCTCCAGTGTAGGTGTTTGGCTCCTGTATCTAGTATAAGGTAACTGTATGTAAGTGGGTTCGTCTCTGTGTCTTCTATTCTATATCATTGGTCTACATGTCTATTTTGGTGCCAGTACCATGCCATTTTTGTTACTATAGCTTTGTAGTATAATTTAAAGTCTGGTATTGTGATACCTCCTGCTTCACTCTTCTTGCTAAGGATTGCTTTGGCTATTCTGGGTCTCTTATTCTTCCAAATGAATTTCATGATTGCCTTTTCTATTTCTATAAGGAATGACATTGGGATTTTAATTGGGATTGCATTGAATCTGTATAGCACTTTGGGTAGTATGGCCATTTTAACAATATTGATTCTTCCTATCCAGGAGCATGGGAGATTTTTCCATCTTCTAAGGTCTTCTTCAATTTCTTTCTTCAGTGTCTTGTAGTTTACATTGTAGAAGTCTTTCACCTCTTTTGTTAAATTGATTCCCAGGTTGTTTTTTTTTTTTTTTTTTTTGAGGCTATTGTGAATGGGATAGTTTTCCTAATTTCTCTTTCAGAGAGTTTATCACTGATGTATAGAAATGCAATTGATTTGTGGGTGTTGATTTTATATCCTGCTACTTTGCTGAAATCACTTATCACCAAAAAAACTAACAACCCAATCAATAAATGGGCCAAAGAGCTGAACACAAACTTCACGGATGAAGTTATACAATCAACAGACATATGAAAAAATGTTCAACATCTCTAGCAATCAGAGAAATGCAAATCAAAACTACCCTAAGATTTCATCTCACCCAGTCAGAATGGCAATTACCAAGAATACAAACAACAGTAAGTGTTGGCAAGGTTGTGGGGAAAAAGGCACGCTCATACATTACTGGTGGAACTGCAAATTGGTGCAACCAATCTGGAAAGCAGTAGAAAATTTGGAATGGAACCACCATTTGAGCCTGCTATCCCACTTCTTGGTCTACACCCAGAAGACTTAAAAACAGCATACTACAGTGACACAGCCACTTCAATGTTTATAGCAGCTCAATTCACAATAGCTAAACTGTGGAACCAACCTGGATGCCCTTCGATAGATGAATGGATAAAGAAACTGTGGTATATATACACAGTGGAGTATTACTCAGCAATAAAAGAGAATAAAATTATGGCATTTGCAGGTTAAATGGATGGAGTTGGAGAATATCATGCTAAGTGAAGTAAGCCAATCTCAGAAAATAAAATGCCAAATGTACTCGTTGATAAGTGGATGCTGATCCAGAATGTGGGGAAGGACATGGGAACAATGGACGAACTCTGTTCACAGGGGTGTAAGAGGGGAGGGGGCATGGGGACAGTAAAGGTGGTGGAATATGATGGTCATCATAGCCCTCACTTTATGTATGTCTGCATGTATGTTGTGATTCTATATTGCTTACAACCAGAGAAATGAAATATTATCCTCTAAAATAATAATAATAAAATTTTAAAATTTGGAAAATAAATAAATAAAAATCTAAATTAACTTAAAAAAAATAACAAGAGGGCTGGGGTTGTGACTCAGCAGTATAGTGCTCACCTAGTGTGGGTGAGGCACTGGATTCTATCTTCAGCACCACATACAAATTAATAAATAAAAATAAAGTTTTAGAAAAATATATAAAAATAACAAGAAACAAAGCTATGTTTAACCTGCCAACACTTTAGCCAAAAAAAAAAAGTGCACCACATGTACTTAGGTATATGCAGCGCATCTCCAGAGCACCTGCTATGTCAACAGACAGCGGCAGATCTTCTGCCTGTGGAGCCGAACAGATGGAGGACGGCCATGGGAGAGATGTTGCCCACTGTAAATGCTTTTTGTAGTGTCTTTAACAAATTGTTATAAGTTTATAACAAATTGTTATAAGTTGTTTCTTAAGGAAGAAAAAAGCCCAGGCAGATGCCTTTTTGTTCTTTGTCAATAAGGACAAATGTTTTAGAAGGAGGTGTGGAGAGGGATGCCATAAGATAGGAAATACTGGGGATAGGAAATCTGTTCGTTAGTTTACCCAAGTCTCCTCCTATTTCCTATGTATTTATTCAGTGTTTTACCAAGTAGTGTGTTTGTGTGATATATATGAAGATGTATGTCTATAATATATATACATATATTATTTGTAGATAATATATATACATCTCTCTATATATATTCATTTAGCTGCCCCACAACCCTATAAGTTTGTTATTCATAATGCTTTCACAAACAGCAGGACCTGCACCCTCCCAACAGAGGTCTGGTGGTGTCTGCTGCTGGCCAGGCCTGCCTCTCCTTCCACAGGCTTCTATGCACAGGCAGAAGCCCAGGAGAGAGACATAAGGAAGATGCATGTGATGAGACAAATGGCCTGTAACTTGCTACTAGTTAACCCCTTGGAGATGGACACCAGGTCATTCCATGTACCAGTTGCATGGCCTGAAGCTTGGTTACATGCCAACCTAAGGTGGTGTGGAGACATTCCCCAGAGCTAGAGACCAGCTCAGTCTTGGTACCTGAGTAGACTGCAGCTCCACATTCACGAGGACTGATGGAGTTTACTCTTTTACCAGGTATGAACTTCTCAGTGGGTAACTGAATTGTGTTATAGAGAACCAATGCATCATTAGATCAGCAAAGTTACCCAAAACATCTCCAAATGTAATTAAAAATTCAAAAACAAAAATACCAAAAAAACCCAGAAAAGTTAGAAAGGCATTTCTATGGGGGTTTTGTTTGAACAACACTGAAAATCAATCTTGGTAGATGTGTTCACAAAAGCCAAAAGGAACTCTTCAAAGAAATGCTGTCATCCATAAAATAGGATTGCTATGTTCTCTGCAGGCATCATAGGCATAGGGATGAAATAAATGATGTTTGTAAAATTATCTGTTCAACTGCAAAGAACTAGGCAAATATAAGTTTATATGATTCGCTTATAGATTCCAAATGAAATTCTTTAATTCATTTTTTTTCTCAAACAAGAATTTAATAAGAACCTATGATGGCCCAAGGGTTCCAATTATATAAACATGAAAAGTCTCAACCCTCAAAGAATTTATACTTACTAGAGGGATGGGTCAGCAAACCATGGTCCATGGGCCAAATCTTTTTTTTTTTTTAATCCAATTTTAATCCAAAAAAGAATACTATTTGAGGATATGTAAAAATTATACAAAATGCAAATTTTAGTGTCCTTAAATAAAGTTTTATTGGAATATGGCCATGCCCATTTGTTTACATATTGATTCTTGTGGTTTGGAGCTATAACCACAGAGTTGAGCAGTTAAGATAGACTATGTGGCCCACAGAGTCTAAAATAGTTATTATCTGCCCCTTTACAGAAAAATGTTGCTGATCCTTGGTCTAGTGGAAGAAGACAGATCTATAAACAAATAACTTCAGCTAGCATGAGTCAAGTTTATACAGACAAGTTAGGGTAAAAAGTGGGAAAATATTAGAGCTGGCTACAGGAGGGTAGGGGACAGAGCAAGGGAGCCAGCAAGTGCAGCTCCCTCTTTAAGAGCAAATTAGAGTTGGGTGTATGTCACACACCTACAGTTCCAGCTACCTGGGAAACTGAGGCAGGAGGATCATAAGTTCAAGGACAGCCTGGGCATCATAATAAGACCTGGGCTTGATAAAAGGAAAGGACAAGCTGGTGCTGTCCTCACAGTACTGGGGAATGTACACATTGTCAAGACTTCCTCTAGAGAGTTCTTTTTCCTAATGCTCATGGTGGGCTTATACAGATCCCACCAAATATTCCTTCTTTTTCCTGGGTGTCCAGTACCCAGCACTTGTTAGATTGCTGGATTCATAGATGTCTGGACATTTTTGAGATACCATATCTGGCCATGACATGACTGAGTCATTCAGAAATTGTAACCATATCAACCTAGGCACTCGTTGCACCTGCTGTCTGTACAACTGACAGATAGAAATGGGGAATCTGTAATCAGAAGTTGCTTAAAGATGAAGACTAACCAAAAGAATTGGGTTGAAAATCATGGCCCATAACTGGAGGGGTAACTCCAAGACCATTTAAAAAGTCATTTCCTACTTACAAAAGGACTGAGACCAAAAGCTAACCCTGTGATTAAAGATAGTCAGGAACAATGAAATCCAGCAAATAGCATGTCACAGAGAGCAAGCTGCAAAGGGGGCACCTCAGAAAAATAACACATCCAACACTCAGCCTCCTTTGGCAGGCCAGATACCGGAAATTCATTTCCTCTCCCCCATCCAATCATGAAATGAACTCTTGCTACCTGACAGGGCAAGAAGGCCATGCCACTGACTTTTTTGAAATGGACTAATCGTTCTGACAGACAAATTATTTATGAGAGGGTTTGGGGCTGTATTTCTTTTCCTTCTACTTGATTCCACAGGCTAGCCATGCTCTCTGGCTTGCCACAGTCAATGGAGACAGGACAATCTGCTAGAGGGACACAGGAAGGATTTTCACAAAAGGTCAGAAGGAAAGGGAAGATTTGACAGACAGAAAACATTCACAGTAACTCACAGGAATCTGTGAATGGCAGCTTCCCACATCTGCCACAGGTTCAATCAGAAGAGACACTAGGTGTTCAGAAGCCTCTGTCTTCTACCCAAGCTCCAAAGGGCCAGCCCTGCACAGCCCACTTTTCTGCCTTTGTTACCTGGCAGTGAGATGAGTCCTCAGTTCACAGCTGGCCAGCAATAATAGAGCCAAGTGTGACTCTGCTCCCCATGTCTCCCATCAAGGGGGATCTCATTCATTTTTCCAATTCCCCTTATAGCAAAGAGCCAAAGGCATCATTGCACAGGGCTACTACATTTCTGTTTTCCAAAGGCTATGTTTCATTCCCACCTTCCTATGTGCTGTTATTCAGGCCCTATGGTACTTTCCTAAGGATTATAAAGGAAATTTGCTCAGACTTGGTCCTTGCCTAAAAAGGGAGAGCTAATTATTAGCAATGATAACTATACCATAGTGGGTTTTCTTAAAAATATTTTTTTTAGTTGGGGATGGATGCAATATCTTTATTTTATTTATTTATTTTTATGTGGTGCTGAGGATCGAACCCAGTGATTCATGCATGCGAGGCAAGCACTCTACCACTGAGCCACAGCCCCCCATAGTGTTTTATAGGTGCAAAAGTCTTACATCTTCTATAGCTTCACAGGAATGCTATGGGAGGATCATTTTATTCCCACTTCACAGACGAGACAACTGAGACCTAGAGAGACAGAGTAACTTGTCTCAAATGCTTCAGCTTGTAAGCAGAGGAGCCAGGGCAGAACCCAGATCTGCAGAAGCAAAGTCCTCAGTGTGCCATTATCCAAGGCTGTCCAGAGATACACTAGGTACAAAATCACTGACTGAACCCAATGCATTCTAATAGTTAGTATTAGAAGACACAATCCCTTTTCCATGGTCTTTCCATGTATGTTTTTGTTGTTGTTGCTGTTGCTTTGCAGTGCTGAGGACTAAACCAAGGGCCTCACACATGCTAGGCAAGCACTCTGCCATTGAGCTATACCCCCAGAACCATAGTTTGGCTTTCTGCAGTTTCAATCACCAAAGATTAACAATGGTCCAAAAATATTAAATGCAAAATTCCAGAAATAAACAATTCACAACTTTTAAATAACTTTTATTATTATATATTGTAATAATCCTCTTTTATTATTAGCTAGTGCTATTAACCTTTTACTACGCCTAATTTATAAATTAAACTTTATCATAGGTGTACTTGTAGAGGAAAGACACAATATCCATCTATAGGCTCCTGTGCAAGGCAGTTGCAGTTTCAGGCATCCACTGGGGGTTTTAAAGTGCATCCCCTATAAATAAGGGGAGACTACCATATTTGCATAAGCCTAGCCCTGAAGAGCAAGATTTTCCTTTAAGTAGTAAAGATGCGATAGAAAGTAAATTAAATATAATGCTGCCCATTTTAAAACTCTCAATTTATACATTCCTCATCTGTTGCTTTTTTGTTTGTTTTTCACTCATCATATCTGAACATTGTTCATTGTCACTGGATGAAAAAAGCTGCCCCTAATTGAATTTCCTCAATAGGGTCCTCTAATATCTGAAAATTAGAGAATCACAGAGGTCTGAATGGGTAATTAGTACGAATTTCAATATTCTGTTGGCTAGCAAGAGACCTAAAGCAAAACTGTGAGTTATTAACAATTTTCTTTGGTAATACGTGCCATTGATATTTTTTCATTTAAGAAATTCCACTGGGAACTCTAGATTCTAAAGTTGGTAACTATTTTAAATTTTCCTTGCTTTTTAGATGCCAAATATCTCCTGAGAGTCAAAGATCAACCTTGAGTTTCGGATTATTTAAAAGCCTCAAGTGAGCAATGATACCATTTACTGAGTACATTCTGAGTCGAGACACTACAAGACATGTCAAATACCTGAATCCGTTGAATTCTGGCTACAGCCTCGTGAGGCAAGATGATTGCCTCCATCTTTGCAAATGGGAAACTGGAGATATGAAGTATAACCTTAAGGGACTTGCCAGGTACACCTAACCAGGGAATGGCTAAGCTGAGATTCAAGCTGCTCCACCTGGCACTGATGCTTATAGAAGAAATACTGGCTCTCTCTTGCACCTGCTCCCAGGGTGTGGCTCTCCCCGGGGAGGGTTTCCAATCTCCCTTTTTCCTTCTTATCTCCAACATACAAGGTAGGAACCTGGCATTTTCTTGCTTTGTTTGTATTTTCCAAATCTACCCAAAGAAATCCCCTCTTAGGAAGGTTCTGATAGACGTAAGGAAGGAATAAAAATGCCTCAGAGAAGCTAATGTGTTGTGCCTCAGTGTCTCTCATATTCCAGGGGAGGACAAAGCTCTCCTCTGGTAGCCATCAAAGGAAGAGGAGGGTGTGACTGTGGAATTTCAGTCCTCAGTGAGCCAAGGGGAAAGTGTCTTAAAAGGCAGGAAGATCCAAAAGTCACAGCATTATACAATGCCCACACAGATGCACTCTCTTCTTTCACAATCTCCATCCCTGTCTTTCCCTGCTTACACCCAAAGTGAGGGGTAAAAATGACCCTTTGCCTACTAAAGCAGCCCTGAGTTATGTCTTAACAAACATAGGGTTCATCACATACCAGGCTTGACTATAAGCACTTTACAAATTCATTCACTTGCTTTTCATACAAACCTAAGTGGTAAGCATTATTATTCTCATTTTAAAGAAGAGGAAACTGAGGCATAGACAGGAATAGGTAAATTTCCCAGTGAGAAAGGGGGTGGCAGAACAGAAATTTTAGCTCAGATAGTCTATGGTAGTATTCCATTTTACTATTCAAGGATGAGATAAACAAGCTTTGTTAACCAGATGGCAGAATTTCCAGATAAATGAAATACATGAGGACTCTCTACTGGGGGAGGAGAAGAGTTAATGTTGATATCAACCCATTAAAACCAGTGAAGGTTGTGGTGGAGATAGTGAGCCCATTTCAAAATTTCTCATAAGTCATGTTAAAATTATAGAAGGAATTTAGAGAGCTGGAGATCCCTAAACGATCATCTAATCTATTTCCCTTGAATCTCTGCATTGTGCAAAACCCTCAGACTCAGAAAATAGTGTAAGCCCATAAGATACATTGTGATGCATATAAACATAATATAATGATAAAAATATTGTAAAGAATGGTACATGGTCCTTAAACGTGAGGGGTACAATAGACATGAGGAAACAAAGCAACCTACCTGAAACTCAAAAGGCAAAAGTGGGAATGACCTGCACAAGTCACACCATCCCTGTGGAATTCTGAGGAATTAGGAAGAGCTTTGTCAGGGAAAACTGTTCAAGGAAGAGGAATCCTGATCCTTGGATGGAAATGCTGTGTGGTATCCAGCCCCACCTCTCCATCCATCAGGACAGGAAGGCCAATCTGTCTTTTCATCACCAACTTTTCATGTGTGTTTACTTAAATCATGAAGAGTTTTTGAGAAGCGGGTGAAGAAATGAGTGCTTGTAAAGGTAGGTCTAAAGCACAGCACTGGAGGTTATGAGTCTCGTTTACAATTTCCCACAACAGTTTTAATCCTGTTAGCATTCCTTACCTTACTCTTCAGAGAATTTTTGTTCATGAAACACAGCAAATCGTTCATCCCTGAAACATGAGAAAGTTTAGTGACTCTGAGAGTATTATGGAAATTATAAATGATAAGGAAACTCTGGGCCAAATATAAGTTTTATGTGACTCTCCAAGAATTATATAGGATGGGAACCTGACCCTTTGAGAGTTACAAATGCTGCTAAGACAGAGAAGACTTGATGCGCAAAAGCCAAAGTGCATTAAATCATATTGGTAGTGCAATTATCTCCTGAGCAGAGATTCGTGGAGTTGAAGGTCAAGTTGGGGGTTGAGAGGATGGTTAGGAAAACAGGGTCCCTCTTGTTAAAATAAAGCAATTAGTTTAATATATACTGTAGGGAAAGGAGAGAGGGAAAGGGAAATTCCCCTCGTCAAATGTCAAACGTTTAGAATACTGCTTAGAGCAAAAGTAATAAGGCTCTCTTCATGAAAAGATTGGCCATATACCATGTCTAAATGCAAACATGTGTGTTCTTTATGTCCTTAATTCATTTCAACTTCTGTTAACTGGGAATATTTTTATGTGCATTCTCAGTCTTTCCCTAGAACACTTGAACAAAAATGTGTCAGAGGGCAGGAATGGTGCCCATGATCCCAAGTACATTGAGATACATAAAACATTTTACAGCTCTTTCTAGTACAGTTAAGTCCCACCAAATAGCTACACAAACTTGAATTTACAATTTGTGGCCTGAAACATTCAAAGGGCCATAATATTTTGCTGCTGTTAATTTATATCTCTTAGAGAGACATTAAATTTAAAAACAGGCCATTTAGAAGCTCCAATTCCTTTTTGTGAAATAAAGAACCAAATATATCTTTGTTTCTAGGAGTTTTTGTCTTTTACCACTGAGGGAAACAGCATTTCTTTGGGAATTTTAAAGGTTTTGTTCCCTGGAGAGATTTTAAAAATCACCTTGAAAATGGGTGATTCTGATTCAATGGGATCCAAATTCCTTGGGTTTTCATAGAAAGAGTGAAAAAATAAGTTTCTGCATTAATACATGCAGCAATACAGGTGGTTTTTCAAAAATATTATGCTCAATAAAATAAACCTTACCCCAAACCTACTGTATGACTCCATATATTTGAAATTTAGGCAATATCATACAAATTGGGCAAAGATCAGAACAGCAGGTCAGCTGGGTGAAGGAAAGAGAGATTGACTCCAAGAGGCCAAGAGGGAACATTCTGTGATGATTCTTCCTTTCTAGGGGTTTGAATTACACACTTGTCAACATTTAGCAAATATATGCTTAGGATGTACATTTCATTTTATGTTAATTTTATCTCAAAAGAAAAATCCTGTAAATAAAAATAGAACTCCTTCTAATGATGTTACTGAAGAGAAGAGTGCTGATATCTACAATTTACTTTGAAATGCTACCAAAAAGATACCCAAGGTGGTCTGATGGGTGGAGAGAAATAAGGTAATCAAGTGTAGTAAATTATTAATGGTAGATCCAGACAGTGAACACAAAAATATTCTTAGAAAATCTGTTCAACTTTGCCATGATAACATGAAATTTCTCATAATGAGAAATGGGCAAAGCTAAAGGTGGTGCTATTAGCAATTAGGCCAGGGCCACAGGCTTTAGCTGGGAATGTCTTAGACAAGCTTCAACACAAGGCCACCTCAGGTGTAGGTAATTGTGCATCTTCATTTAAACGTTCCTCAAAACCACTTTCATGGAACTAAGATATACATTTCCTCTGGATTATCTTAGTGTTCAAAATCCTCACAAAGCTACTTCAAAGCCATGCATCCCCTCTTCCTCTGATATAAAAGCTGGAGAATTTGTGTATCAAAGGGTAGATGTGAGTGCCAGCTCTGGGCAATGATTTGAGAGAAAATGGTTTAGAGTTGAGTGTCCCAGAAAGCTTATTAAAGAGTAAAAGACTCAGTAGGCCTGCCCCATATCCCTTTTCCAGGCTTTCCCCCCTTCTCTTTCCTCTATCTATCTTCTTCCCTCCTGGAACAGGGATACACTATGCAGCAGCCATCTTGTAACCAAGAGGATATAAGAAGCAATATCAGCCCTGATTTAGGCACAAATACATCCCTTAATATTTAAACATATCACGTTTTCTGTTACATTGAGTCATACGTATGCCTAACTGATATGCAAGATATCTTAGATCATCTCTCAAAAAGCTTTTTAAAAAAAATTTAAAACACATTAACTCAAGTGATTTATGTTGGAAATTTGACTAGGAAAAATGGAATGCCACACAACTAAATAAACAGAGAGTCATGGATGTCAAATATGGGGAGTGGTTAAAACAAGTATGTATATTTCTGCCATCCCCTCCTCTTTCCTCCTGAGCATTTTTGTGCTGACTGGTTAAAAAACAAAACAAAACAAAAAACAAAAAACAAAAAAAAACAAAGGCGGACTTGAAACAAAGAGAAGCTGAACCAAAGAGCATGTACAGCAGACTCATAGGAGTTATGGAAAAAACAGAGAAAATTATCAGCAAACAGCTCATCCCAGGGCTGCATTAATAGTGTATATGAGTATATTGGAGGATCTCAGGCGATTCTTAATTCAGCCTCTAAATTCCTCCCTCCATTCCCAGTTGATGGCTACACTCAGTAGGTAAAGACATATGGGTCTCTGAAGATAATGGGATCTGAAGATAATGACGGGAAATGCTGGTCCCAGAACACCTCCGTGACAGTGATGGCAAATCCCATCTGCATCCAGGACCAGAGTCACTCAGATGAAGCAAACTGGGAAACTGTAGCCAAGTTGGTTCTGCAGGCACCACCGCTACTTTCCAACATCATGTTCTTAGACCAGGTTTAAATATAATATTTTGAACAAAATGAATTCTCATTACATGAAACCAGAGAAGATACCGATCTGTACCTTTATGTTCCCAGAAACTACTGGCTTCCTGCCCACAGCATATGTAAAACTTGAATCTGCCAGACTTTTGTAAAAGGATGATTTCACTTAGCATTGGTATGTAGGACACTGTAGATAAAGGTCTTTCAACATCTTATGATTAAGCTTCACATCATTTTGATATTGTTTAAGGCTCTGTCATCTAGTGAGTTGGCAATCTTCAGCTGGTAACACAGGCAGAGGCAATGGGAACAGGCAGAGAACTATAAGGCGATGGGTGGCATTCTGGTGTCCACATGGTGAATTTCACTGGACACTTGCTTATTACAGAACCTAAAAAATATTGTAAACATCTTTCAAAGCCAAACCTTGCCCCACTTCAATGACTAATGCAATGTGAGTGGCCTGTGAGTTTATAAATCTGGAAGTCACATTTGAACACATGCAGGAAGGGAGCTTACTTTCATAGCCAAACCTGTTTTCTGCTTAGGACAGGATTTTTTCTTTTTAATGGCTTGTGAAAATCACTATGGCACAGATGGAAATCTATCAAACACCGACTATTTCACTTTGTGGTCATTATTTTGCTCTCTTTTGTTTTTGGAAATAGCAGCATTTTAAAAATAGAAAATTGCATTTTTTAGCTTTAAAGTTCTTGCCTTGCCTTTTGCACACAAGCTCTTTTATTTCAAGGAATGTGTTTAAAACAGACACAGGGAGCATGCTAGTACATTGTGCCTGGCATCTTGATGTTTCAGGCGACAACAGACCGCATAAAACAGTGAAATCTCCTAATAACAAATTGCTCAGGGCATATCCCATTGTTAAACCACACATGACTACATCTATGTCTCTGTTTAATCATTCCAGCTATTACTGGAGCCTGACTCTTGTAACACAAAGCTGAGATTCTTGGATGTCTATAGAACCAGCACATCAAGCTCAAGTGTGAGAAGCTAAGTGCAGCATGATGCAAACTTCTAGGCATGTGGGTCTTAGACAGAGCTGCCCCTCTTAACACCAATGCTCAGCAACCTCTGGACATGGCTTTAGTTACTTATGTCACCCCATAAACTCTGTCACTCTGCCACCCATTTTTAGAAAGTTTTAAATACCAAGAAACACTGTCTGACACAATTTTATTCAGAAAAACAATCAAAATGTGTCTTATCGGAATGCTTTAAAAATGCAAAAGAGGATTCTATGAATTTAAAAAGCAAAAATAAAAACATATAAAGGACTCAAGAAAGCGTTCTTCTGATTGTCCCAATCACAGGTCAACTTCCCTAAAACTTCTCTCCTCCTTTCCAAAGTATTCCTTCAAGCCAAGGTAGACTGATGTTTGCCTTCCCCCTGCCCAGTCATCTCTTCCCTTCCTTCCCCTGTAACTGTGGGAATCAGTCAATGCTTTGCTTTCTCAGTTCTCCCAGTCCTTCACACTCCCATTATTTTCTCTCTGCCCAGTAAGGGCTCAGACATGAAGTAGGTTAAGAAAGAATCCCCTTTTGTTGAGCAGGAGTTAGGAATAAAGTACAAATTCCCTTATGCTGATGTTGATGGGGTTAGAGATTCCGTAGATAAGGTAAGAGGAATGCAATCATACATTGCTTAATGACAGAAATACATTCAGATAAATGTGTCATTAGGCAATCCCATCATTGTGGAAATCTCATTGTTACACAAAAGTAGATGGTACCACCTTCTACACATGCAGGCTATGTGGTATATACTGTATATACTATGTGGTATATGGTGTATACATAGTCTGTAATTGACTAAAATGTTATATGGCACATGACAGTTTGTATTCAAAAAGTTTCAGCTTCTGACATGGTCCTACAAAAAAGGTGGCTGTGGGGAGGCAAATGGGAAACTGTTCCACACTCCATCTAAATCTAACACAAAGCTGCACAATCATCCTCAGTACCAAGAACAATACAGTTGCCCCAGTGACCAGGGCAGGACAGAGTTATCCTCAGGTCCATTCACAGCTGTCTCAGCTCTACCATTTTGTGAAACTTCCCATCTGCTAAACTAAAATAGCTTAGTTCTAGCTTCATGTATAACTCAGAGATGCAAGGACTTTTCTTGGAGATAATCCACAGCCTGGAGAAAATCCAGACACAATGTCTACTGTGTGTGTGTGTGTGTGTATGCGCGCGCGTGCGTGCACATGTGTGCCTATGCTACTGGAATACATAGCATGTACTCTATAGGGTTTACTTGGTAAATAACTTGAGTAGTTATTTGCTTTTTTTTTTAACTCCTTCACCAAGCTTAAGTGTGAGAAGCTAACTTAGCTAGTTACTTTACCCAGACACTTTACCCAGTGTCTAAACCAGTATAGATGCATGATGAAGAAAAAGAAGTTGAATAGGAATACACTGGGATATCATATTCTTATTTTAATAAGAGACAGGCAAATAGCTGCTCTGCACATTGTAGATGCCAGTGTGTGATGGTGGGCGCTCTATACGAGGTCCCCTCCTATTATGTGCTGGCCACGAGTCAACTGCCCTTAGCTGACTCCCCCGTATTTTGTCTCATTATTTGCTGTTGAGCAGCCAGCTGCTCTCTGCGCTCCTAATCTTTCTGTCATTAGCGATTGGCCTTCATTCTGGCAGCTTTTTGGCTTGAAACTGAACTCTTTTGACAAGTTCTACAAAGACAAGAATTTAGCCAAGGGGCTCTTTTGTCAATTAAAACATTTTATCCCACAATTGTCACCAGGGGCTTTCCAGGGCTCTCCAGGTTCCCACTGCTGTCTGGATTTCGAGAATGAAGAGGAAAATGCTAGACCTTCTGAAGGCATCCCTTCAGTCACAGGAAAGGCAAAGTCTTACCCTCTCACATACATACCTGCCAAGAAAGGAGACATCTGCACAAGAAGGGCATTTCCCCATTTGCTTTGTGAGCGATTGTCTAGCGACTTGGAACTATCTAGACAGCCAAAGCAAATAAATCAGACCTAAGACACCACTGTGGGGTCTGAAATGTCCAAATTGGCTGTCTAACCAAGCTGCTAATTCACAATGATCCTAATTCACAGGAAAACTGTTGAAACTTGTGCTTCAGCTGTTGAAAGTTGGCATCAGGTTTCTTACTATTGCCTTACATGGTGAACGCACAGATAGGTTTCTTAAATACAATATACTTCTTATTATATGGTGATGAGTATGTGACTTAAATTCAATGGAAGCTTGAGATGATAGCTTTTTTTGCAGCCTAATTCACAATTAATTGTTTAGCATGAAACACCAGCATTTGTTCTGATGGGCATTAAAAAAAATACTTATTCTACTCAGGTCATATTTCCCTTTTTGAGATGATTTAGGAATTTTAATAAACTGTAATCTGAAAACTCTCAGGACGTTCTTCATGCTCTTCTGGGAAGAAGACACACAGATGAACCCAGGGCTGAAACTGAATTATGTTCTGAAAATCCAAAGGCCAAGATGTCAGGTCAGTCCTCGGAGCCAGAGTGGCTGATTTACAATATCACCAAAATCCCCACGGATGTGTAATCACTTCTTGTCTCTACTGCCTTTGTAAATTTTGTGTAACTCAAGAATGTTAATGCAGACACAGAGTACCGAGCACCAGCAGACACTCACAGATCAGGGAGCTTTATCCAAAACTCAAACTTCCATTAATGAAAGTCTCAGAATGGAGATTAATTTCCATCTCTAGCAAGTTATGGAAACAATAGGCTTACTGATCAGTTTCATTTGCTAAATTTCTTCACAAAATTTCAGGTGTATAATATGAATGACTTCAATGAAAACCAACAGAAATCTCCAAGAAACTCCTGAGATGCCAAGAGCTGAATTACCTTGGATTTCAAGGTATTTCAGAGATGGGTATTATTTAAAGTTCTCCTCAAGCCTGGCATTCCCCAAATTTGTAAGAATTCTTTCTCTCAGAGAACTCCAAGTAAGATCTAATTATGCAGAGATAGCCAAAATTCCAGGATAATAGAAAAAGTAAGATAGAGGATACATCACTAGGAAATTAGAAAATTACAATACTCAGAATGCATTTCTGCCTTTGTCTCATCCTTAAAATGATGAAAAAGGGAAATTAAGGCTGATCTGTTAGATTCCCATTACTGTGACAAAAAACTTGAGAAAATCAACTTAAAGGAGGGCAAATTCATTTTGGCTCATGGTTTTATAGGTTTTCATACATGGTGAACTGGCTGTTATTTCTAGGCCTGTGGTGAGGGAAAATATCATGTGGGCGATGGGTAGTGGTATATGGTGGAACAAAGCTGTTCACCTCATGGCCACCAGGAAGGACAGAGAGAGGATAACAAGGAACCAGAGAAAAAATATGTCCTTCCAAGACATGCTCCCAAGTGACCTACTTTCCCCAACTGGTCCACACCTCTTAAAGTTTCTCAAAATAATAGCCCATTAAGCTATGTATCCATCTTCCTGTTACCTCCCAAAGGGCCTGCCTTAGGGACCAAGTCTTCAACACATGAGCTTTTGGGGGATATTTCAAATACCAATCTTAAAATCTGGGTGAGTGTTTTAAATGTAAATTTCCACAGAATCAGATTTTATCAATGATTTTATAGATCCATTTGCCAGAATGCCTTTTTAACATAATCTTTTAGGTTTGCACTACCAAGGATATTCTTAGCACAACTATTTCCCTATTTCTTATCTTATCTAAATTCTGACAAACTGCAAGGAGGAACCAGAGGAATGTGGATATATGTGGGGACTGAACAATCAAGCTTTTCACAGGCATGGTGGCCATAAAATGCTATTAGCAATTTCCTACTGAGTAACAATTTCACTTGTCATATATTCCTTCTAATCTAAAAATATAGAGAACAAAACTGGGGACAGAGACAATCCTACCATAAGGACAAGAGTGCAAGTTGAACTACAATTGTGAAAGGGGCTTCAAAGGAAATGTACAAAGCACCAAGGTCTTCCAACATGGAGCTTGACCCAGTGGGAAGTCAGGAAAGGACTCCACCCCACTGAGGTCTGCAGGATGAGGAGGGGTAGGAATTAACTAGACAAAGTCAGGAGGAAATAGCTGTCCAGGCAAAGAGACCAGTGTATCAAAGGGGCCCAGGGGAAACAATGAGCTGGGTGGACCTATCATGCAATTGGGAGGACCTGGGTATCATGCAATTGGGAGGACCTGAGTGGCTGGGTAGAAGTACCATGTGAGGTGTCACTAGAGATAGCAGGACGAAGCCATGCCAGGGTCTTGAGCCATATGAGCATGTTTCCTAAGGACAGAAGAAAGTCACTGATGGTGTGTTGTGTGTCTGTATATGTGTGTGTGCCCACATTTTATTAAGGTATAATTAACAAACAGAATTTTTTTTGAGGAGGTACTGGGGATTGAACTTAGGGGCACTCGGCACTGAACCATATCCCAGCCCTATTTTGTATTTTATTTAGAGACAAGATCTCACTGAGTTGCTTAGTGCCTTGCTTTTGCTGAGACTGGCTTTGAACTCATGATCCTCTTGCCTTAGCCTCCTGGGATTACAGATGTGCACCACCATGCCCAGCAACACATGAATTTGTTAAGTACACAGGGTACAATGTGTTATTTGAATATATGTAGACATTGCAAAATGATTAAGACAAAAATCTATTGATGTGTTTTAAGTTTAGGTTTTTACATGATTGTTCTGGCTGCGGGGTGGGAACTCATTTGGAACAAACAACAGAGGGTTCAGATGAAGAGAGTGAATGAAGTCTGTGGCAGTGAACCAGAAGAAAGACCTAGTGGCTTAACCTGTGAGGTACTGGGGATGGTGATGCAGTGGATTTGGGGTAAGGAAGGGTGACGAGGCTTGCTCACTTTTGCCCTGTATAGCTGGGGGTGGTCATGCCCTTCTTCAAGACTCATGAGAATGAACACGCCTCCAGCTTCCCGGGAGAATGAAGGGGGATTTGGACAGATGGAAACTGAGCTGCTCTGTAATATCTCCAAGGAAATGTCACATGGGTTGTGGGATCACAGGCCTGAAGGTCTGCAGCAGAGGCATGCCTGAGCCACATAACCTGTTAGAGGTTAAACACAAGCATAACCAGGATTATTAACCTCTCGATTTGCAGAGACAATGCTGAGAGCAAAATTTAAGGTAACAAAAACATCTGGACACCTCTAAGTGTTATCCATCACTCTTCAATACCGTTCTTCCCTCCAGGCTCAGCTCTTCATTATAACTCCCACAGGCCTTGCAAATCTTCTGAGAAATCTGTTTGACTCCGAATTTCACACATACAAATCATTTTCCTCCTTACTGGTTGGGAACCAGGAATTAGGATTCTTCAGTTCTGCAAGTCACACTATGTTGATCTTTTCCACAGAATGTTACTAAATTCCCACAAGACCTGGATCCACACTCCATTCAGAGAACTTCTCTTACCTCAGAGTACTCGGCACAGATTGCTCAAGAGAAAAATGACTAAGAACACAGTATTTATTGGATAGCAAAAAACCTAGTAAGTTTCTTTTTTCAATAAAATGACAGTTCTGTATACTCTTGTCTACATCTTCCAACTTTTCGAAATCATCTTCCCCTCCCCAATGATCAATAGCATAAATCGGTGTTACATATTATATATACTTAACATTGCAAAAATTATTCAGAGGATTCACTATTCTCACAGGCTTGACTCTGAAAAGAGTTTGGCCACATGAAATCTAACTTTGCCAAAGCAAAAATTGTTTTTAAGTTTTGGCAAACGAAACTATAGTTTACTAATGGTTACCTTTTGATCAATCTATACTTTTAAATAGATTCCACTGATTTACTCATAAGTGATGGATTGTTATAGAGAGAACTCATCTAGTTGTAGTGTTAATTATTTCCCTTTCACTTATGAACAGAAGGAAATTACTCAATTTTTTTTTTAATTTTAATTTTAATTTTTTGAGACAGAGGCTCTGTGTTGCCCAGGCTGACCCTAAACTTCTGGGCTCAGGGGTCACCTCAGCCTCTCAAGTAGCTGGGACTACAGGCACATGTCACCACACCCAGTTTACTTAATCTCTTTGAACCTCAATACCTGCATCTGTAAAGTGGGATATGTACTGGCTTCATAGGATAATGAATGCATATGTACCTGGCTTCATAGGATAATTTTTTAAATTGCATGTTTATATAAACTCTGTTAGATTTATACAAAAGATCTACTTTTTATTATTATATGAATGAGCAAGCCATTATTATTGCCAAAACCTTTTTAAAAAAACAACAGTTCCCTCTAGCTTTCTTAATTTCCATTTCTTTTTGAAATGATCTATTTTCAGTCACATCATTTTCCTGAATTTGTTGCAGCACTGTGGGACTGGAAGATTTTAGTCTGTGGAGTCAAGGAGATGAGCGGTTAGACCCTCTTGAAAGCTGTGTGTCCCTGAACAAGGCATTTAACCTCCACACTTTCCTTAGAGGAACCTAATCTCAACAGACCCTACCATATAGCAGAGCACATCCTATAGACTAGGTTCTCGATTAATTATCCAGTAATCCTTTTCCCATCTCCTTCTCTCACACCAATCTCTTCTCACCGGGTGAGGCACCCGCCCCCTGAGATGTTTCACAATTCTGGAGGCCATGCAGGAGGGCAGCAGCCCCTGGGGGGACTGCTGATGTGTGAGCTTTCTGACTGCTAACCACAATTTCTACACAGGGCTGCATAGCGCCCTCTGGGAGTTCACTAACCCTACGAGGCTCCCAAGGCAATTCCAGATCACAAAAACATGAAACACTACACTTAAGTTTCAGAAAGTAATTTCCAAATGTCTTTAACTCCCCAGAAATACCGCACCCTGGCTGCATGCCCTCCTTCCCTACAGTGCCAGCGGACCCACAGCAGCTGGGGGCTGCCCTCCCAAGCCACCCAGCATCAGGCCTACAGCAGGGTGAAGGGATTGAGCCAAAGACCTTGGCGCCTCGCTCCTTGCATAGAACCTGCTTGGGGCTCCATCTCTTTCCTCCTTCCTCCTCTCTGGGAAATGCCAGCCCTTCTCCTAAACACTTTTCCCAGAGAGCAGAACAAGAGACTCAAGGAGGAGCTGCCCTCTCCATAGATAGCATTGCTTGCTTAAGTCCTTGGCTCCTTTTGACTCTGATTGAATATAAAACAGTTTGACCCAATTGGCAGAATGATTATTTGGGGGAGGGCACTTCGTTTGCTTTGGAGAAAATTCACCAGGCTAGAAATGACAAATAGTTTTCCCTTTGCTAAAATATCATGTTTGGAGCAATTGACAATATTCAAAATATTTAATAAATTTTCTTTAAGAGTCAGTGTGGGAACTGACTAAGAAAAATTGCTAAGGGGGGTTGGTGTGACTGAGTTCCTCAAGTTTCTTGTGTTGGAAACTCAGTTAAAATTCATCTGTACATGGAGGTAGGACCTTTGAGAGATGACTGGGTCATGATTAATTCGTTGATGGATTCATTATAAGGGTGGGTTTTGTTATAAAGGTGAGTCTAATACACTTGCTCCGTCTTCCATCATGTCATGACACAGCAGAAAAGCCCTTATTAGATGTTGACCAATTCCCAGCACCATGATCTTGGACATTCCAATCTCCAGAACCATGAGCCAATGATGAACTTCTATTATTTTCAAGCTACCTACTCTCAGGTATTTTGTTATAGCAACAGAAAACATACTAACACAGTAAACTTGGAGAGAACCAAAGGAGGCTGCTAGCATACCAGGGGCATTGAGTTGCCCCCTTCACGTTATTCTAGCAGGGAATGTGAAGAATTAGCACAGCTTCTTCTGATGAGTCTGACTCATCTGAACTCCATTATTCTGTCTGGGACCTCAGGTGGACTGCTTGATGACCTCCCATGAAGACAAGACACACAGTGATGTTCCTCCAAGAGGACTGTGCATTTCAGTGTGTTATTATGATCCATCACTCTCAACAGTTTGCTTTGCAACAAAAATGAAAGCTGCTTAATGGGGACAGAGTTTCAATTGGGGAAGATGCCAAAGCTCTGGCTGTACAACAGTATAAATATGCTTAGTGCCTCAGAAATTAAATGGTTAACTTAAAAATGATTAAAATGGTAAATGTATATGTATTAACATGTCAGATCATGGTATTTGATGCAGAACACTAATTTTTTTAGTATCAGAAAAAAATTGATTAAACTTTCAAATCCCCATGAAAAAATCTCTGCCACATTTCATGGCACAGTTGTTCTGACTGGATGTCAACTAGTTTTCACTACCATGATTGCATCTATCAAAATTAATCTATAAATTTGACTCTATCTTCTTTCTTACATATAGATCCATGCCCAAGGCCTTTTATACAGTGGACACAAGAATGAAAGACTCATCCATGAAGATAGGAGAAATAAGAGGATAAGTACGTACGTGAGGTGTAGAGCTGGCATTTTTTCAGAGAAATGTAATTAACTAAGCTCAAGAACAAACACTTCACTCTGGGAGATGGCAGATATGCTGCTCTCTGGTGCTTTTGAGTTTGTACGTCATTCAAACTTCTCACGAGGCTGCTTAAACTTATTATTTGCTGCTCAGAAATCCTCCAGAAACCATTAGCTTATATTAGTGCAAGGCCACTAAATTCTTTCCTAATGACAGAGCCATTGAAAGTGGCTAGTTTAAGAGACATACAGCTAACTTTACACCGGGGACATTTTATGGAGAAACTAGACCTGGGCCCTGCCTTCGTTAAGTGCCCCTCTCAATCACCCAAAAGGGGTTGCCCTGGGGACCTTTGGGAAAGAAAGTTACATGAGTGAAAGGGAATGATCTTCATTTTCCCTCTGCTTCAGAAATCCTAATGACTCGCCCAGGACTAGCTGTCTCGCTTTTGAAATGTGGCAGCTAAAGACTGTCAATCACCACAGACAAACACAGTGGTATATTACATCTAAAAAACACCTTTTTTCTGCCAAACATTTGGAAATCACAGAAAAATTACTTCAGTCACTTTCCCTCATTTGGCTTGAGAACTTCTTGAAGAAATGAGTGCTTGCTTCTGAACAGAACAGTACCAAACACAGGTATCATTTTTACCTACGGAATGAGTGGCACTTTTGTTTACACATTCCCATCCATACTGCACAAATCACCAAAGCAGAACAAATTGTACTTATTTGAGAGGTGAATAAACTGAGGCCATGAGAATAAGATTCTAACCCAAATGTCCATCTCTGAACTAATGCTTGCTCAGACACATGCATTTAAAGGTGCCCTCAGGACTGGCCTGTGATTTCTCAGGGACATTTTGAGTTGTCCTGGGGGACACTTGATTGATCCCCCAGAAATCACTCAAGATTTAGGCACTACATATGGGCATAGGAAGTAGAAGGCAGAGAATTTTTCTCTTCGATCCAGATACAGATGTTTAGCACTTCTCAATCCTCCATGAATGAAGAAGTTGAAGAAATCATTTTGACATATGACGTCCCTTGGTGAAAAAAGTACCAAGTATTAATATTTAGGGAGCCAAGGGTATATGCCAGGCATTGTTCAGGGTGCTTCACCTGCATTATCTCATTTTATCCTGATGACCATCCTACAAGATGGATATTATCAGATGTTCTATTGCAAATGGAAAACATGAGGCACAGAGAGGCTATGCAATTTGCATAACTTGAACTTGGCAAAGTCAGATTTCAAACACAAATGATGTGGCTTCAGAGCATGGATAGATGCTCCTCCTTGACTTACAATGCTAAACCTATGGTAAGTTGAATATATCCTAAGTCAAAAATGCATTGAACACACCTAACACACCAAACATCACAGCTTAGCCCAGCCTACCTTAAATGTGCTCCTAACACTTATGTTAGCCTACTGTTGGTCAAAATCATCTAACACAAAGCCTACTTTTAATAAAGTGTTGAGTATCTCCTGTAATTTATTGAATAGTGTGCTGAAAGTGAAAAACAGAATAGTTGCCTGAGTTTGCTTTTGCACCACTGTAAAGTAGAAAAATGGTAAATTGTGGACCATCTGTATTTTTAACCACTGTTGGACTGTGTCACTATTAAGACTTCAGTTTGATAAGCAATAAAAACCTCCCACAAAAGTATGAAAGCATCTTCATCCTCTCCACCATATCTTCATTCTTTGTGCAGAGAAGAAGTGAATTAGGATGTACACTTCAGGGTATCCATCCCTTGGAGATGAGGATGCCTGGCATCCATATCATTTTTCAGATTACTCTGTTTTGTGGGACATCTCAACTCTGAACTAATTATTGCAGAGCTGGGGGCTTCTGATGTGCTTGTTGCTCTTCAAATCAGTGTCCATGTTCTCCTTTCTCTGCTTGACTAACACCAACTCATAAATTGAGTCTCAGCCCAAATGTTCCTCTAGATAAGATTCTAGACTTCTTTTTTTTGGTATTGGAGATTGAACTCAGGGGTACTCGACCACTGAGCCACATCCCCAGCCCTATTTTGTGTTTTATGTAGAGACAGGGTCTCACTGAGTTGCTTAGCATCTCACCATTGCTGAGGCTGGCTTTGAACTGGTGATTCTCCTGTCTCAGCCTCCCTAAGTGCTGGGATTACAGGCTTGCACCACTGCGCCCAGCTAGGATTCTAGACTTCTGAGGCCAGGTCAGCTCCACCAGTCACAGGAGAAGAAGAGCAGATTGTTAATAACCAAGATAGCAGAGGAAATGCCTGAGGAGGTTAGAGATATGCAGAGTAGCTGGTCCACTGTGGGAAATCCCTCAGAGAAGGAGATGGAGTCCATGTGTCTTCATATCCTGGTACCTGGCCCAGTCTCTAGCACCAGAAATTTTAGGGATGGGATGAGTACATGGTAAAATGTGAACAGTTTCTAGTTGCCTATCACATCCCCTTATGTGTCTACAGTGACACAAAACTTTGATGTATCAAGATCCTGGGTTTCTTTATCCTCCATGTCAACTTTTGGCCAGAAGAGTGATGGGTGAAGATTGTGTAACACAGGAGTCAGCCAGGGTTGCCCGGTCCTCGAGGATTCACACAAAATTGGCAAAGCCTCCTTCCCACATCCTGTGGGAAACCCAGGGCCCTACCCAAGATTTCTGAAAACTCCATGGGACTGACATTCCCATGGTCACCTCTGGTTCCAATTTCCTGTCCTGCTGACCTCTCCTCTCAGTGCCTCCTACCACTGTTTTCTTCCTTCTGTCCTATGTCACCCTAACCTGACCAAAGACCTTTCCTTGACTTCTCCCAACTGTACTCACACAAGTCAGTGGCTATATAAAAGACTGTGACTCAAGGTGAAGGAAGATAGGAATGTGTACACACCATGCCCTCTTTTGTTCCTGCTCCTGTGAATATCTCATTGCCTGGATTTCCCCCCTATCACCCCTGGTCTCCTCCTATGGTGGAAACACTCTCCACTTTTCTCACATCTCTCCTTTGCAGTGGTGGTATTGCTAACCAGCAACAGCATCCTGTTCTTTTCTCCTTCCAGGTAGTTTCTCTATCTCTTGATCATACCCCAGCCTTTGAGGGTCATGCTCTCTTCTCCATGAACAAGCATGCCCATCTAAATATATTCCTAAGGGAAATTCTGCTGTTAGTCCCTAAGGTAACAATCCACCCAGCCCTCACTAGCAAGAGTTACAACAGCCCTAGCATAGGGAGGGAGGAGGATATGTGAGTAAGGAGGTGGAGTGGACATAGTATGAGACGTATCTGGGAGTCAGGCTGCGGACCCTCTAGTAGCTCAAATGGTAAATGGCCAGCCCAAACTGAGACAAAACCCTACTGGTTCATAAAATATTTATCAAGTGTTGAGTATATGATGAACATAAGAAAGTCCCAAACCTGCTGCCATTGAAGGAGACACAAAGGTGAGCAGAGACCTCAGGATGGCAGCCTCATCATTCTTATTTGCCTTTGTTTTCTATCAAGTCCCACCAGCAAACTAATAGCCAATATATTACTAGGTTCTCACTATTGACTGCCTAAGGTACATCCCCCAAATCGCTTTTTTCTCCTTGCTGAGTCCCCATTTCATTTAGGCATCCACCCCACCCACAGAGATGTCAGATCTTGCCCTGGCACTATCGTCTGAATATTCGTGTCCCCCTAAAATTCACTTGTTGAAACCACTCCCCTTCTGGTCCTAAGAGGTGGGACCTCTGGGAGGTGATGAGGTCATGAGGGTGGTGCCTTATGAAAGAGATTAGTGCCCTTATAAAAGAAGCCCCATAGATATCCCTCCTGCCTTCAGCCATGTGAGGACAGAGTTTTTAAAAAAATGTCAATCTATGCAGAAGCAGAGCCCCTCCATACACCAAATCTGCTCGTACCTTGATCTGGACTTCTAGTTTCCAGAACTGTGAGAAGTAAATTACTATGGTGATATTTTATTATGGAAGCTCTTACAGTCTAAGACCCCCTAGGGAAGGTCCTGATTCATTTTAACCCATCATGAGGGCTCCATTTTCCCCCTGAGTGAGACTGATAGATGACAGGAGCCCACAGAAGCAACACTGTTGTTAAGATGCTCCCTTCTCTTTAGAGTGTATCTGTGTCTGCCAGGTCCTGGACCATGCAACCATCCTGCAGCCAGCTGGCAAATGGCAGGATAAACAGGAGGGGAGCCTGGTCCCCAGTGACATTGTCGAGCTGCTGATCCACAAGATTGTAAATTATTGGGTTGTTCAAGCCAGTTTTGGCCACAGCTTTATGTTATTTATGACTAAAAGTGATTTAACTAATATGCTCATAGTACAAAGGCTATTTCTATAAAATATGTATTAAATTATATCAGTGCCTCACCATGAGCAGTGGGAACATTTTTGGATTGTCACACTAATTGGTGGGGAGATGTCTTGACATGTATAGGACTAAAAAATCATCTCATATTCTGTAAGATTCTACAATGTTCCGTAGTATAGCTATGCGGGCCTGCTTACAATATCATGTAGCCCAGAGTTTAACTCCAATAGTAGTTTTAGTCCCTTATCCAAGGTTTCATTTTCCACAGTTTCAGTTACCTGTGGTCAACTGCAGTTGGAAAATATTAAATGGAAAATTCTAGAAATAAGCAACTCATAAGTTTTAAGTTTCAAATGATTGTTAGAACGAACAGTTATAATTGTTGTGTATTATTATTAATCTCTTACCATTCCTAATTTATAAATTGAATTTGATCATAGGTATGTTTAGGAAAAAAATGTATTATAGTGTTAAGTACTATCTGCTGTTTCAGGCATCTACTGGGGGTTTGGTAACAAATTCCCCATGGATAAAGGGAACTACTCTAAGTACAAAATATCAGCACAGACTTAACAGACACTGTTGTTATCTAAATATGGGGTCTTTTTTTTTCTTTTGTTGTTGGAACAGTAACATTTATGCACTGTTTTGGAAAGTCATCTTGCAGATTGCACAGCTGCTTATATGTGAACCCAAGTGCAGTCCATGTGTGATTGTTCTCATTGACACTTGCCTTCCTGATGATTCCCTATATAAATACACCCATCTGACTTCCCAATGTCTCCTGATACCAAACCACCTGATTATTTAGTAACTGATCATTATATTGATTTTTAAAAAAATGTTTGCAGGGTTCTGTTATCTATTAATTTCTTCCTTGCAGTGTTACAGAATATTTTCAAAAAAGGAGATGATAGTGGTAGTGGTCCACTCCATGAAACTGTGGGAAAGAGGGATCTGAAAGGCAACAGATAAAATAATCCATGAGGTTTTCTCCAAATCCTAAAATTTCACTGAACCACATTACTATTGCATGAAGAATTTGGGGACAGAAACTATAAACAGAAAAACTTCCAGACATTTATATACCCATAGAAAGCATAAGTTGACTTCTTCCAGTCTGAACTTTTATTCCAGTGCTGCCTGAGAAGGCACATGGTCAATACTGTCCAATGCAATTCTGGTGTGGAACTGGAGCTACCAGATAGTCCTCTTGCTTTGCCAAGGATAATTTTTAGGAAATCTGAATGTGAAAACCACCTACAGATCCTCTCCTCCCCACCCCCAAGTCCGACAACAATTACTTCATCAACTCTGCCACTCTTCTATTTAGTTGACTTAGCTTAGAGATTGGCACATAGTAGATCCAGAGCCAGTGATGTGACAGAGCCAACTCCCACGGGCTTTGGAGAGATTATTATGTTGCTTCTCTTTACAGGTCCACATTGAGTGATCTTGTGTTGGTAGCTTGAAATCAGTCTAGGGGGGAATGTTTACACCACAGAAATGGGCAAATGCTATAGACTGGGGCTTTTCACTCTTGGAGAGCTGGTTGTTATACATTTACCAGCACGCTACAGTACAGATATAAGAAGACACCCTCTTCTCTTAGACGTGTCTGGACTTTGCACTGAAGCATCTAGGGTGGCAAGGTCTTGTCCTAAAAACTTCACATAAATTATGGCTTTGCTTTGAAGACTAGAGTTTGCTTCTCTGTCATCAGAATACTGTAGAATCTCCTGAACCTTGATTTTTGCTAGCAGTAGGTAAAAGATCTCTAGGGGTTTGGTGGAAAGGTGGGTTCACAAATAGGGAGGAGGGAAGTGAAATGTTGCCAAATGTGTGTGTGAGTGTGTGAAAGCTGGCTAGAAATCAAAGTTAACAAACTTTGGCTCCAACTAACAGGTCTGACATAAATGGTGTGATTGCTGAAAGTTCATTAGCACTCTCTTACTGAATGGGGCTTGGCAGAGGGCTTGTTTTCCACTGGCATGAGAGAGTCAAGAAAGAAACTGCCAACACGTGTTTTAGCCAACCAGATTATAATCGGCATGCTACACCTGAACCTGAGGCCTACACAGCTATTGCAATTAACACTTGGAAGTCTCCAGTACTTAGTGGAAAGCAGATGAAACCATTCAGGTTGGGGAAAACATGGGAAGGGGCTGGGTGCTGAGCTCAGGAACAGTTTGAGAGCAGCCCTGTGAGATGAAGAAAACCCACGTGTCCTACAACAGGTGAGTGTGCCTTGGGGCATCAACTACACTGACAACAGACACTGTATAGCCATAGATCCTCCCAGTCCCCAGAGATGGCACAAGAATTTTCCAGGCATCTGGGATATGACGTGCCCTGAGTCCCGGGAACTCTTCTGCTTTCTTGCCTCCCTTCTCTCTGCTGTTTTCTCGCCTCCCTCGGGCACACAATTCTGCAGAAGGAATATTCCTGCCAAGCACACCTCATCCTCTTGCTCCCTTGCCACTCCACACTGAAACCAGCTCCCAGAAAGGATCTAACGCCAGCCATTTCTTCCTTGTGCCTTTCAAGCCCAGTTGTATCTGATCAGAGAAGATGCCCATCTAACACACTGTGCTGCCTAGGCCTGTAATGCAGAGTGTTACTCATGTGCTGGGAGGGCAAGGATGGCCATGCATCAGGCCAACTGAGTTTTATTTCCTCTGCCTGGCTGAGGAATTGACATGCTGGGAGGAATTTTCTGGTTGCTTTGTGGATACAATGGATTGGCTCCAGACTAAATCAAAAAGTCCTCTGAGTCTGATTTCTGTAAATGATAAGTCTGTGGTGTTCTTTTGTTTTTTGTTTTTTAATTTTTGTTTTTTTAGCAGTCAGGATTGTAGCTAGGAGGCGGGAGGCTGGCAGGAGCGTGTTTCACTCAGAAGATAGAGGATTTATAAAACAGTAAAATCAACAAATAGGAGGCAGACTATTTCTGCTCAGAAAAAAAGTTTCTTAGGAATAGCACGTCAGAGCCATCACTTCAGACCTCAAGCTTGTGGGGACATTATACAGTGACTCAGGGTGGCAGCGAGTAGATCTGCTGGCTGAGGCTGAAACAGCCCCTGTGATTGCAGTTAGGCCAAGATAGTGAGGATGTTAACGACTGGAGGTTCTGAGTTGAAGGAGCTTTGTCACTTCCCTACACAGCTGTGCTGGCTGGTGCCTTTTAGAAATTTTGTTTTCATCCATAAAGCCCTCAAGATTTGTTTGAAGTTGTTAAATCAGGATTTTTTTTTTGTTTGAATTTGTTGGCACATATAATGCTCTGTACCTTAGACATATAACATTGTGGTGGGGAAAGCATAACACAAACCAGTAATTTGTTAGGCAAAAATAAAACCTCAAAAATTCCAAAAATAAAAAGCATACAGGTCAAGTTTGTCTTCTTTGATAATTGTATATATTAGCATATGTTAATATATATGTGTATATCAGAAGTTCTTAAAATCCTTTAAATTTCATAAAACGAACACATCAGAGGTTTTATTTATAACATTAACTAATGAGGGAACATACAGATATTAATACAACTGGTTCGAAACAGAATTTAATAGAGGGAAAGAGGGAAAGGCAGAGGGATTAGGATATTATAATGTCTTTTCAGTAAAACACATGCCCCAATAGCACCCCTGATCCTTGTAATCACTCAGAAAAAAAGACAAATAACATCATTTACAGAAATCACAACATTCCAATTAGGAATGTTGCAATGAACTTACAAATAGATGCAAAATCTGTCACTATCCACAGGGACAATAATTGCATCACCACTGGACACAATTCTGCATTTCATTGATCAAAAACTTTTTCCATTGGCTAGGCATGGTGGTACACACCTATAGTCCCGGTGATTCTAGAGGAGGAAGCAGGAGAATCTCAAGTTTGAGGCTAACCTCAGCAACTTAGCAAGCCTCTCAACAACTGTCTCAAAAATTTAAAAAAAAAAAAAAAAAAAAAAAAAGGACTATGGATGTAGCTCAATAGTAAAGCACCCCTGGATTCAATGCCCAGTACCCAAAAGAATTATTTGCATTACTCTGAACTTTTTCAATTGACAGAGGTCTAAAATAGTTCAAAGGAAGGAACTACAAAGATAATCTGAAATGGTATCCTACAAAGGATACCTAGTAATCTTTTTGCTCATTGCAAACTTTTCAAAAATTTTCCTATGGGGTGTGTGTGTGTGTGTGTGTGTGTGTGTGTATAATTTTAATTGGATTTGTGAATTCCTGGACAAAAATTGCTTATTTGGGTACAAAAAGAACCCAGAAATAATTCTTTTACTAATTTTGGTTTTATATATGTAACTATAATGAAACCTTGTTCACATAAACCAGAGATAGTTAAAGCAATGTCACTCAATTCTTTGAAATTCTTCTAGTTTATATGCCAAAAATCACATCATGATCCATATGGGAATACTTTTAATGACTCATCACCTGCCAACCTAATTATATCTTCCTTTACTTTTTTATTTAAAACAAGGAATTGGAAGTAATCTGACTTGTTACCATCATTCCAGTCATTTACTTTCTCAACAACAACATACAGACTTGTTCCGTTGGTGCCTGTAGACATTTATACCCTAGGGCAACACTTCATACCATGAGGAAGAGGCGCATCTTCCTTCTGTAGAATGGCAGAAGGGCCCCAGGGTAGTGGGGGAGGGAGAATAGAACTGACATTACTCAGAGGGTTCTATTTTTCTTGGTATCTCCCTATGCCTGACATGTAAGAGGATTTTTTTTTTAATTAACAACAAAAGAGTGTTAATAGATATTAAGAGTAGATTTACTATAAAACAAACAAAGCTCAAACTTCAAGGCCCTCTGTGCACCTCTTCCAAGGGCCTCGCAGGACACCACACGGAAGTGTCCACAGGAACTTGTCTATTGAATGAGCCCCTAACACTGTGCTCAGCAATAAATTAAGATATTTGGGGGGTGATAACTGCAGTCCACTTGGAATCCAGTTAGAGGACAGTTGAATTGGGAGTATAATTAGTCTGGATTTAATGAAATGAGTTATGTGATTTCCTGTCTGGATACAGGGATGGCATCTAGGGAAGTCCCCATTGCACACTGTGTCTATGAACCTAGCATAAAGACCTGAAATGCAGGGCCAGAGATGAGACTAAGTCCTTGCAGCACCCAGCTATGCTTAGTGGAGGAGAAAACAGTTCCAGCAGGAACAGATCCAAATGTTGGCCTGATCATCAGCTATATAAAATTGTGCACATCTTGTCACAACCAAAGCTCACTGGCTTTCTTTTTCCTTTTCATATATGATAAAATATAAACACGTTTTTGCAATTTAAAAAGAAGAAACATTTTAGCCAGGCGCAGTGGCTCAAGCCTATAATCCTAGCACTTTGGGAGGCTGAGACAGGAGAACTGCAAGTTCAAAGCCAGCCTCAGCAACAGTGAGGCACTAAGCAACTCAGTGAAACTGTCTCCAAATAAACATAAAATAGGGCTGGGGATATGGCTCAGTGGTTGAGAACCCCTGAGTTCAATCCCCAGTACCCCACCCAAAAAATGAAAGAAAAGAAGAAACATTTTAATACAACAAAGAAGGCTTGATTTGAGTGTGCATGAAGGGTGTCTTCTGCAAACTTAAATTCAATAGAATATGAACCAACATGGAAAAGATATTGGATAGAATGAATAGGAATTATTCTGATCCAGAGAACTAAAGTTCAACTGAAAAATATTCAGATCATTCAAAAAAATAATTCATCGAACAGACAAATTCTGAGTCGAAAGCATGTACAGGCCATTCAACTACTGGAAAATCTAATCAATGAGGATGCAACAATCTTATAAACATATTGGTGGTAAAAGGTAAAGTTTTTATTAATTTGAGACAAATTAGTTATATCAATAAAAATAATACAAAAATATCAAGTAAATTAGAGGAGGCCATTGTTTTGCCCAGTCTCCTTCACAGGGACCCAACAGATCAGGCTTAAAAAAAAAAAAAAAAAAAATGGAGCCAGTTTATGCTAAAATTCCACTTCACCAAACTGAAACTAAATTGTTTATTTTACCTGAAAAGTCAGGATTAGAAAGATAACAAATTTCCCAAACAGACCAGTTTCAATCAGCATAATAATGAAGGTCTCTCTGCTTTAATCCTTACAAAAAAGAAGTAACCTGAAATAACCTAATACTAACTGATCAGTTGTTTTCCTACTGGCCTGTCTGCCTGTCCTGCTGTACAAGGGAAGTAACTTTGAAATGACCAATCTACTTTTTGTTTTTGTTTTTGCTTTCTACAGCTTTTCTCTGTTTATAAAACTAAACTCCTTCACTCAGACCATGGGAACATGTATTTTATGGAATGAAATGTTGCCTGATTCTAAAATTGAAAATAAAGTCCATTAAGATCCTGAAACTAAATTATTTTAACTTTTGGACTTTTGAAACAGACTGAATTTGCCCCCAACCCACATCTGAAATTGGGAATGGATTCCTTCACTCTCAAGTGGAGGCCAGAGAGGCTGTGAGCCCCAGCCCGGACAGCCTAGCTGCTTCTCCCCAGTTGGAACAAACTGCATAAAGTTTGCTATTATTTTTTTCCATCTTTTGCCTATTTCTTATGTGGGCATGTGACCAAATCCAGCCAGCAGGGATTCATGTAGACTCTCTGGGGTAGGGTGCCAGTAACACTTTAACAAAATTCACAAATTTTTCTTTAATAAACCACTGACTGACAAAACTAAGTAAATGCCTGTGTCACCAATTCAGAGTACATATACAACAGGGACTTAGAGAAGTTGCCTTTGTTAAAAGCATTGACTTTATTAAGGCCTGCAGATGTCACTGGGCAACTAAAAGTAGGTTTAAAGCTTGGCATCTCTGCCTTCATTTTGTATCTGTCTCTTTTATTACCTTAAACACTGAGTCAATAATCTACCTTGTCCCCCTTTAAGACTGAGGCAAGATTTGACGCATCCTGCTACAGACACGTGAAGTGGCACCTAGAAGTCTTTGTTCTATACCTTCCAGGAAGAGCAGAAGCAATCATCTCTTGGGAACAGAATTGCCTCTTTCCAGGATCACAGGTCTGACTGATGAACATCCTGCATCCTGTGAAGACTCCTCAAGTGTTAAGGTCTTGTCCAGAGACACTTCCCAGAACTGAAATAATGATCAACCATAATTTGACCAAGAGTGCTTAATTACACAGACTCTCACACCTGCCTCAATTCTATTTACACCCACAGCTCATGCTAGCACCCCAAGACAGGGCTGAGATGCTGGGTCTCACTTTGCCTTCCCAATATAGTCACATTGATTTAAGTTCTTTTCCAGCTTTTCACCAATACCTTTTCCATTTGATTTTAGGGGTGTCAGGAGTGGCACTATATAATAATCACTCAGAGGTGGATTGTCTTTAAATGCAAGTATTCATTTGATCACACCAATCATCAAATATAAACAATTAGTGCACAAAGTGTTGGGTATGGTGGAGCACCCCAACTAGCATTCAATATATACTAATTAAACACTATAAGCAAGTCACACTATCCTACTGCTGTTAAACACTACATGCAATTCACACAATCCTAGAGTGACCACAAGCCCCAAAATACCTCCAATGCCACGTGACTTCTCTTAGCCAAAGAGCAGAGGTTGTCTTTGTCCAGTGGTTCTCTCCAGCCAATGGCTAGATGTCAGGGAATGGTGAAATTGAACCAAGGACAGACAGCAAGGTGGCCAGTCTCACTGATGTCCATGGAGCAAAAGCCCCCAATGTGGCAGGACAAGTATACAAATATAGTTCCAAATTGGTGGTGTATGTTGATGATTGGTTATACCCAGTGAAAATTGGTTATACCCAGTGAATAATCAATTGGTTATACCCAACAAAAGCCCCCAATGTGGCAGGACAAGCAGTTTAAATATAGTTCCAAATTGGTGATGTATGTTGATGATTGGTTATGCCCATTGGTTACGTCCAGTGAGATGATGTAATTGCAATGAGGCATGTTCTTTGCACATGTCCATGGAGCTGTGCTCCCTATCAATTGTAACCCGTCATTGTTAGCATGCTTAGGCATGCCTATGGCTAGTGCCCCTTATAGCTTCTTATCAATTGCATGACTAAGCATGCCAATGGCTACTGTTCCTTATGGCAGGCAACTTAGTGAGTCCCAGCATGTCCAGGCATGTCCAAGGCATATGCTCCTTATAAGGGGCCAGTGGCCTGACCTGTTTTGTTAGACCCCCTCTGGGCTAGGACTCTGGGAACACTTATGCCTAGTCAGTATAAAAGAAAAACTGAAAAGTCATAAAATCTTAAAATTGTTAAATCATAAAAGTTTTCCCAAGTTTTGACAGCAATCCTAATTTTTCCATGATATAATCAATACGAAGTCAAAGCCTAAAAGTGGAAATATTTTTCTAAATCTTCAATAATAACAATTAAATTTTAACCAACCACACTAGAAGAAAGTCTGAATTACCTATTTTCTTTGTAGAAAATGGTGCTACTACAAAACCACAGTGTGTTGAGGAGGTAATCAAAGAAGGCATGGCCAAAATAGGTAGGAAAAAGTGTTTTAGAGGTGTATCAGGAAGTTAATAATTATTATTTTCAGATTTAGTGATGTTTAGATTTGTTTCAGATTTTTGACATGTGTAATCTATATGGAAAGTTCTTAATCATATTGTTTCCTGTGGTGTTGTAAAATATCTATTTGGTCTTCATCCCCATTTCCTAACATACAGCTCCTAAAATACTTGGAGTGGTAAGAGTGTCTTTTGTAGGCAAATGAGGTGACCCTATTTGGGGAGTGCTGAGGACTGGTCGTCAGGGGAACCAACCACAGGTTAGAAGGTAGGAACTTCCCTATCTCTCACCCCAGATCCTCCTCCTCAACTTCCAGGGAGGAGAAAGGGGCTAAATGTTGAGTTGCTAAATCAATGGCCAGTAACGTCACTGATTATGCCTATGTAATGAAGCCTCCATAAAACTCCAAAAGGACTGGGTTGTGGAAGCCTCCAGTGGGCTGAACAGCAGAGGGTCCTTAGAGTGAACCCAGAGAATACATGGAAGCTCTCTGCCTTCTCCCAGATCTAACCCTATGCATCTCTTCCATCTGACTATTCATCTGTATCCTTTGTAATAATTCTTTATGATAAATGGGCAAACATAAATAGAATATTTCCTGGAATTTTGTGAGCCCCTTTAGCAAACTAATCAAACCCAAGGAAGGACTCCTGAAAACACCAATTTCAGCTGGCCAGTCAGAAGCCTGCGATTGGCATCTGAAGTGGGGGGCTATCTTGTGGAATTGAGCCCTCAACCTATGGGATCTGATGCTATCTCCAGGTGGATAGAATCAGAATTGAATTGAATTAGAGGACACCCAGCTGGTATCTGCTGAAGAATCAGCTGAAGTATTGCTTGGTGTGGGGGGGGAAACCCAAGCACATCTGGAATCATAGACTCATTCTGTTTTGTGTGTAGAGTAGTAGTTTGTTTTCTCCTGTGTTCTTTTAAAACACAGAAAGACTTTACCATTCATGGCGCTCCACTAAGGCTCAGGAGGCAGGTTGGTGACAAGCAGCTTTGAAGAAGATGGAGGACATTTTTTCTCAAATCTCCATTTTCAGGGAATCAAGGTACAGAAAGCTTTTATAAGAGGAGAGGGGGCACAGTAAGACAAAGGGTGAGACAATATGCATAGGTAAATTTATCTAGGCACAGTCTGTTTTCTGGGGGATCTTTCCCAAAGACTCCATTCTCATTATGAGGAAATTCGGAAACTTAAAGAGTTTGGAGCTTTTTATTTCAAAGGGGCTCTGTTTCACTGATAGGTCCACAGTTTATTTATCTTTTTTCTCCCAATGTTAAGTCTCATTACCATATCCTCTGTCTCTTTGTAATTCTCCTGTTGTTTTCTACTTCATCTTCCCATACCTTCCTCATTTTCTTATAACCTAAGCTCTAGCTTACTAAATTTCTCCTCAATAGTGACCAATCTGCTATTAAATCCATCTGCTGAATTCTTAATTTTGATTATTTTCAGTTTGGGAATTTGCCTCCCATGTCCACCAAAATTCTGAACAGTCCTTTATATATTTGAACACAATAGAAGACAATGTTATATTAAAGTTTGTATTCCAATTTTCTATTGAATTTTTCTATTTCTGTCTCTATTAACTTATTTTCTATTTCTATTAAATTTTGTAGTTATGCTGTCCAGAGCCTTAGTGAATCTGTTGCTACCGTTAATTTCAGCTGATGTTTGTACATGTTGTTTCATCTCTGAGCAAGTCTGATTTTTAATTGTATGCTAGTTACTATACCCCCAAATTGTAGTGATTTGAGGCTCAGGTGCTAATGAGATGGTAAAGAATTAGTGAGCCAGCCAGGTTCTGAAAGAGGGCATTGACCTGAGTCTTTGAAGTCCCTTTACCCTGAAGGCATTTGCCTATTTTCCAGAAATATGCTGACAGGCTGAGTATATACTGCCTCATGGGGCTGAGGACAAACTTGGCATCCAGCGCTGTGAAGGTGTCTGCATGTGTGTGCATATGTGCATGTGCTTCTGTGTGCAAGCATCTAGGACACAGCCCATTAGTGCCTCAACTCACAGCAAATGGAGGATAGGGATACATCAGCTTGGGTTCTACCTGTGTAGTTCACCACCACTTCCAGGTACAGTTAAGTCTTTGCTACCATCCTGGTGTAGACGTAGCATCCAGGAATGCTCACAAAACCCATTCTGCTGGTGCACCCAGCATGGTGGCCCCAAGATTCAGGGTCACAGACCATCTCACTGTCTGGACATGCTCCATGGTGCTAGGTACTGGATACTGGAATTAATGTGGAGAGAGGAAGAGAAACAAGGGTTGGAAATGATGGAGTTATAAAGAAGAATAACTTTATGACTTTTTCCAGTAAATGGATAGATCTGGAGACTATCATGCTAAGTAAAATACGCCAATCTCCCAAACTAAAAGGTGAATGTTTTCTCTGATATGTGGAAGCTAACCCACAATAAGTGTGTGTGTTGGGGGGGGGGTGTAAAAAAAAGAATAAATTTCAGTGGATTAGACTAAGGGGAATGAAGGGGGAATAGGGAAAAGAAAGGCAGTGGAATGAATTTCCTATGTACATATATGACTATATTACAGTGAATCTCACCATTGTGTACATCCACAAGAAATTAATTTTAAAACAATAACTATGAGTAAATGGCAGAAAGATCAGTAAAGGAAAGAAAAGGGAGGAGGAGAGGAGAGGGGAAAGGGAGGTACTGGGAACTGAATTAAAACAAGATACACTCTATGCTTTTATAATTATGTCAAAATGGATTCTACTGTCTTGTATAACCAAAAGAACCAATAAATAAAAATTAAAAAAAATATAATCTGTGAATTACATAAATTGTTTTCTTCTCCTTTTGCAATATTTAAGACTTAAATTTTCCTGCACTACTTCTGGAACTCTCAGAGTACTATTAAATGATAATGTAGGTAGCATGTATGTTTGCCTCAGACTTTAATGGGACTGTCTCTATTGTTTTATTATTTAAACATAATTATGCCTTTTTATTTAATATGCATATCAACAATTATGTTAAAGTATCTTTATACTTCATCTTTATTGGAATTGTTTGTAATTAATCAGGAATGGAATACAAATTTTATAAATTCTTTTAAAAAGAGAGAAAACAATTGAGTCAGAATTCGTTCTATGGAAAGATTTTCCAAATCTTAAGAAAGTTGATAGTAATTACACAAAATTTGATTGCAATATTAATATTTACATGACACTATCAATAATGAGTTGCAAAACTGAAAGACATTTTCCCAATCAATAAAAAAAAACATATTCTGATCAGTTTGCTAGAGGAAAGACTGAATTATCTCACTATTTTTGTTACAGAAATCATAGTACAAAGTTGTGTTTAAAGGAAAACACAATCCAAAAGCATGAGGCCAAAATACAAGGAAAAAAATTACAGAGGTGTGTTGAACAGTTAAGCAATAAAGACATCATTTCCCTTGAATGTATGCTGTTTGTAGTACTTCACAGGCTAGGAAAATTTGTAATTCTTCGTGATTCTTTTCCAAATGATAATAATTTTATACTTGATTTAACATGTCTTCTTTCTGAAAGAGGGCTCCCAAATTGTGTGTCAACTCCTCTCAACTGTTTGTGTCATAGAGGTGTTTGAGAAGCAATTCCCTGGCTCTCATCAGGCCACCAAAAAAAAAAACAAAAAAACACTGTGGATTTCATGTTAGTCGTCTGTAAAATGAAGGAATTAGCTTGAAACTTCTAAGCTCTGTTGTGGCTCTACAGGCAGTGCTCTGTGATGCTGTGAATTGTACAGGCAAGACTTGACTCACTGTGTGACCTTATAAAATTATATGTCCTCTTTTAACAGATGAGAAAAAAATGCCCCAGAATGAAAAAAAAAAGCACGTGGTAACTGCAGAACTGAAAAAAAAAAAAAAGGCATCTGACACTGAAACAGGAGGGGCGGAAACAAAACAGCAGGGGACCAATTTGGCCACATCCTTGTCAAGGGGGAGGACACCTGGGCAGACCCTCAGGGAAGGTGGCCAAGGCTGGCTTTACAGTTCTCAACCCAACACGTCTCAAGAGTCCAAAATGGTTAATGCTGAAGAAAATAGAAGAGAGAACTTTTTTGGACAAAGTTTTTAGAATGTCATATTTTCTTCCTCGGGAGGTTTGGCATTAGTACTTTTGCATAAAGTAGGTCTTTTCATTATTAAAGCCAAAGTGCGGGACTAGAAGTGACCAGAGGAAGTTTTGGGGTTTTTTTTTTTTTTTTTTTTACTATTGTTGTTTTTTGTTTTGTTTCTTTAAATGTAGCATGATTGTAGACATCACAGGATTTATATAGGGTAAAGATGTTATCCAGGTTAAAGAAGCCAGCAGAGCTAGTTTGCAGCAGCGGTCATGAAAAAGCATAAAAGTGCTGTATGTTTGTCATTAAATTCCACTCTTAATGCTTTAAGGACTCTGGAGACAGGAATGTTATGTAAGCTATACATGGCTTTACAAATTTTGATCTGGATTACATTGGAGATACCATTCACCAAATCAGTGGATCCCATATTAAATAGATTTCACAGATAAGTAAAATTTAGAAACATTTTGAAAGGTAGGTATTTGGTTTCCAAATCTTAATTTTGCCAAGTGAAAACATATTTTTATATCCCACCATCTAAAATCACTAACATTCATAAAAGGAAGAAAAATATTATATAAAAAAGTATGAAAAGATATAACAATATATTACCAGAATAAAACACAGTATTTGAAATTTAATAACTTTAACTTTATGAATGTTTGCCTCATAATCGTGTTTCCTCAAAGATAGGTAAAAAGTGTTATAGATCTGCATATGGAACTATAAATTAAATGCTTATTGAGGAATTGTTTTGATTTTTCAGCAACCAGAAAAAAAAAATGATGGTCCTATCAGTATTTCAAAACTACTTAAATTGATTAAAAACTACAAACTGAAGTATAAATCCAGTCAAATCTCTTTTATATTCTCATATAATTCATCAAAACATAAAATATGAATATCATAAGGCTGGGGGTATAGCACAGTGGTAAAGCACTTGCCTAGTATGCAGAAGGCCCTGGATCCTAGATTTAACTCCCAGTACTAGAAACAGATTTTTAAATGTCACTCTTCTAAGTACCTGATTCCCAGAATTGTGTAGGAACCCCAAAGATGTACTAGATCCAGGGTGGAGGCTGGGCCTGAGTCCTCTTGCAATGGTAGCTCAAGAGAAAACTCCTTCAAGGCACCATTGCAATTGCTTCTCCTGCCACATGGTGGTGCTGGTGAAGCCTAATGCTGCACAACCCTGTGGCAAGAAGGGGCTGCCTGGGCCACAGGGGGTCTTCAAGGGAGAATAGGCTAAGTATTGCTTGCAACCAAAAAAAAAAAAAAAAGACTATTTGCATCCCAAGATGCAGCTCTTAAAGATAAACTTCTCATTTCATAGAGAGGAACTTTTCAAAATACCTTCCAGCCTAGGACCAGTTCTAATACCCAGAAGCTCAAGGTGTACACCTGGCACCCCCCTTTCCTTCATGCCACCTCAAAAATAACAAGGCAACTTCTCCCTTTAAACCAGCCAAACGCAAAGATGCTTGTCACCTTCCATCCCTGGACAGTCAGATCTTGTTTGAAGAGCCCTGGGTGACCTCACTATACAGAGGGCCATCTCACTGGCCAGACAACTACCCACAGAGAACTTCATGACAGAAATGTTGCCTCAGTAGCCCAGCTTTTCCTTCTCACCAGTTCCATGCCTTCTATCCCATCAGGATGTTGCTCCCATGCTAAGCCCAGGGGCTGCCTCCCAGGTACAAAAGAACAACAGTGGGCCAGTTGCATCCCTCAAGATCATAGCAGACAGTATGAATAACTAAAGAACTTTCAACTTGAACAGTTACTTCAAAGGAACATGAGAATATACTGCCGATGGTCCATGGCCTCAATAGCTCATGCTGATTTAGTGCCCCGGATGTTCATGTTAGGAATTGGCCTGAGTGCAGACACTACAATTTGAATTCCATATCATTTTCTGTGTCTTGAAATGTCCTTTTCAATTTATCAACCATTTAAAAGAGTAAAAAACCATTATTAGTTCTCAAACCATACAAAAACAGGGTACAGACTGACCTACAGAGTACAGTTTGATCACTTCTTCTGTGAAGTTCAGACTCAACTGGTATATGTCCCTTAACTTGGGCCAGCCACTTGGTCTATATGCCTCAGTGTCCTCAAATATGAAATTGGACTATGCCAGCATCTGTCCTATAGGTATGCTGTTAACATTAATAGCAAACACTCTTAGCACAACCCTAGGTGGACAGCTTTGTTATTTTCATGTCTGGGCATAATTTACCTCTTATTGTCAGATGTCCATTTCATGAGACATCTTATTGTCATTTAGCCCAATGCCCTCCAAAATGGGATGGTATGTTAGCCTCCTATAACTATAACAAAATGCCTAAGATAATCAACTTAAAAAGAGAAAAGATTTATTTGGACTCACAATTTTGGAAGTTATAATGCATGATCAGTTGAACCTCTATTGTTCTTGGGCCTATGGAGAGGGAGCATCTCAGGACAGGAGTGGGTGGTGGAGTAAACACCTGGCCTCATTACCTATCAAGGGCAAGAGAGAATGGAGGGGGTTGGCGTTCCACAATCCCATTCAAGCTCACACCCCCAGTGACCTAAAGACCTCCCACAGGGCTCCACCCCTCAAAAATTCCCCCAACTTCCAATAGCACCACCCTAGGAAGAGAACCTTCAACAGATGGGCTGTGGGGGACATACAGCTTCCAAACTAGCAGAGGCGAAAATCTGTATCACTGCTCTTTCTCTTAGAGACAAGAACCCCCAGGGCTCCACAGTGCAGGAAGCTCAAGGTGTACACCTGGCACCCTCCTTTCCTTCATGCCACCTCAAAAATAACAAGGCAACTTCTCCCTTTAAACCAGCCAAGCAAGTGTAGGAACAAGGAGTTAGGTGAGCAGAGGTGAGCTCTACTCCTCAGTCATTGCTCTGCCCCCTCTGCTCTAATTTTCCAGTGTGTCCTCAGTGACACTATGTTGTTCCAGTTTAACAGTTGACAGTGTCAGGCAGCCCTCTATCTATAGTTCAGCCTGGAGCGAGCCAAAAGCAATGTTTTAAATCACAGTAGGGTGTGATGCCTATCTGAGAGAGAGAACAAGGCAAGGCCTGTGACAGTGACAAGAACAGGAGTGTGGAGTTTCCCATGCTGAGAAGTCCACTGGCCATCCTTAAATGGCGCAGCTGTGAGAGAAGACCAGGCAGCATGAATGGGGACGGACGGAGGGAGCCCCAGTCAGACAGGATGGTTCAGACATGGAGCCAGCACTATATCCCAGGCAGATGGAAGACATAGGAACTGCTCTTGACTGGGACCCTGGGATCCTTGCATTGTGTTCTGAGGGATGCCTTTCTATGGTGGAGTCTTTCTAGAGCCTGGGAAAGCTCCACACTCTGGAACATTCCTCACCCTTACATGTCAAAATGCAAGCTTTTCCCTTGCTCCAAAGCCTCTGTCTGTAGCTATGTTCTTTGGGTGGTAATAAAACACCCACATTTAATGCCACCAAATAGGGAAACACTGATTTTTAAGTATGAAACAACACTCTCTGGCTGTCCGTGATATAGGACATTGAATGATGTTACAAGGGGAAATACAAAGTGTTTGCCTCTAGAAATGAAGTGTTTTTGATATAAGAGGCAAGAGAGGAACAAAGTGATCTTTCTGGTTCAACACTTTTCTAAATAAAATTAAAATCTGATAAAAAATGCAAAACTCATCTACATATTATCTCATTCATGTATCTTAGGCACTCCAAGAGGTAATTAATATTCTTCCCATCCATAGACTAATCAATAGAGGCTCCATAAGGTTAACTAATTTCTTCCAATGTCCCATAACCAGGAAGTAGAGGAGCAAAGCTAATAGTCCACCTGGCAAATGAATCTGAGCTGTGAGAACTAGATCCAAAACAATTGGGGGGCAAATGAGTAAAGAGGACTCCCTATAGAGGGCAATCTCAAGAAAGGGAAACCAGGGGCTGGGGCTGTAGCTCAGTGGTAGAGCACTTACCTAGCATGAGTGAGGCACTGAGTTTGATCCTCAGCACCACACAAATATAAGCAAATAAAACAAAGGTATAAAAAATACAATAACATTCAAAGAAAAGAAAAGAAAGGGAAACCAAAAAGCACCACCAAAAAGCATCACCATTTTAATTGACAGTTCTCTGTGACTTTTTGTAAATTTCCTTTAGTGTTCAAACTTTCCGAACAATGCCTTCCTGGTCTTTTAGTTATCACTTGAGATCCTTGGTGACATTTTTTCGTGGACTGAAATCTTTAACCATTTCATCTGAGTCCCAAAGACTGGTCATTCCAGAACAATCCTCAGAGACAAATGCTCTATTTAACACATTATTTTTTTTTCTCTTCCTCTTTTGGCTCAGGTCTATCTCAGTTTTCCTTCAAAGTCTGTTTGGGCCAGGGTCAATCTGAGGCCTCCCTGGCACCATCTAGATTCAACAGAGATGAGGGGACACAGCAGGTGGTATTCACTGAATATCTTCTTGGTTTGATTCTTTTAAAGTTGTCCAAAGCCTCTCTCTTTACCTTGGAGGATATTTGAAAATGTGGTCAATGAAGGAACCAAACTTGGACCAACTGACAAACATTTCTGGAAGTGCCAGACACAGGCCATGAGCCACAGAAACATGGTGGTCAATGTTGGGTAAGCATTCCAGCTTTTTTCTTGCTTCCCACGGCAAAAGCCAATAATAAGAGAATCCTGTCTGACATGGGACTAGTACTCATTTTCCAAATTCTTTATCATCTTCCTATACCCTGTTCTGTCTTTCAAACTCTACAATCTGATGCTCAATTTTATCCCTAACTCAGAAAACATTGTACATTAAAGCTGAACATCCCTCAGCCCATTTTTCTTCCATTAAGCATCAGGTAACATTTGTCTGTTTTGATGTGTCTCCAGATCTAAAATTATGAGAAAGTTCAACTGAACTAATACTCCTGACCTCTGTGTGCCTGGGGGCTGTGCCAAATGGATGAGTGGAAATCACACCATCTCCCGCACAGATACTTTTTTCATTTTATAGAGAATGTGCAAAGAGCTTCCTTATGAAAGAGATGACCAGGGAGCAGGAAGCAATCCTGGGTCTCCTCCCTCTCCTACTGACTCCCAGGCATTTGCCAATGACTCCCCGCCACCAATACCTCGTACATTTTGTCTCAAATTTTTTCCAAAAGGTTGTGAGTAAAATCTTTGCTTCAGCATTTTCCTTGCAGCTCAGAGAAAGAGGAAGATGAAGGACATTTGTCCTCGGCCCTGCCCAGAGACCTCAGGCGGGCATCCCGCTGGCTGAAGGATGACAGATGGCGCCTCTTCCCTGCGTGCAGGGGAGGCTGTCTTGACCTGATTCTGTCCAGTTAGCAAAACAGGGGGAGATGCCAAGACAAACAGCCAAGGTATGAGCGTTAACAGCAAGTGATCACCACGGTGTGAAGCGGACCCGCAAAACGAGACATCAAGGATGATGCCTGGAATAGCTTGGATGTCAAACATTCTTTCCCAGTGGAAGGACGAAGGGAGGGCAGCACACTGAAGTGTGGGAGACTTGGGCAGGGGCTGAGGAGGGGAGATGACCCCAGACTTCACCCTGGAGGGTCAGGGAACAGTGCTCCCTTCTTGCCTACCTCATACCAATGTTCCCCACCACTCCCATCAAATCGTAACATGACTATTAATAGGTCATATCAAAAGAGCCCTTGTAGTTTATAATCACTTTCATCTGGCTTAGGAAACTCAACCATAAAATGTCTGTCTGGTGACCTCTGGGGCTGGCGAGGCAGGTTTATATTAGCCCGTCCACACTGAAGACATCGTAGCAACTGACAGGCGAGGCAGAGGATGGTTTATGGTCCTTAATGCCTGTGCTGACATGGAGGATCGGAACAAGATTTATTTTATGCTTGGGCCATCACTGAACACTGAAAAGCGGTCATTACAAGCCAGATGACAACTGGAATGCAGTAATCACTTGAAGGAATATTTATTTGGTTTTTAAAGTTTTTGGATGAATCTGGTTTGCAGACAGTGAGGGACTGCTAGGAAGTCAGACTATGCCATTATTACATCCAAACCATTATGCATTTGCTGGCCAATTATGTAATCCTATATGGAAAACATAACCAGAAAGTAGGATAAGCCCCAAGACTTGAGGGCTCATTATTATAGGTCTCACCACCATAACTTCATTTGTGGTTACTACACACCCTAAATATTATTAATGGGCCAGGAGAACCCAATACTTGTAAAGTCTGGTCAGTATCATTAAATCCACAGCCCATTGTGACAGTGAATTTGATGGAGTGGCACTATGTATTAGATTACTTTTCTTCTGACTCATTCCACTGAATTTCAGGTGATGAAGTAGCCAACATCAAGCCAGACATTTTTATTGAGCCCACTGTCAGCCTAAAGATTTTAATTCAGTTTCTGTAAACACATTTTTTTTTACACTAATACCCTCCCAAGTGTTAACATTTCTGCTCGGTGTGCCTTAAAACCAACAACGTTTACGTGTGACATTTTTAATGCTTCTTGCCTCTCCCAGATAAGTAAAGGAGGCCCGACACAGTGACTGATATGCCACTATTTCTATAAAATATGGCACAATGCATCTTGTGTAATCTTCAATTCATTCCAGCCCACTTAACTATCTTGTTTTCCTTTCTTTTCCAGAACTCTAAGCAAGCATATTTCTGTGATAATTTTTCTCCTCAGGAAAACCCATCATTTTCCAAGCGCACCAGAAACAAGAAGGCTGGTCTGATTTATGGCCCATTCACCCACATGGTGGCTGCCATGTACCACCCCCCACAGTTCTGGGCCTAACTTGTCAGCCGAGTACACACAAGGCTCCAGACGACGTCAAAGCCTAATGTCTCTTCAGGCATGTCCAGAGTGAGGGAATTCATTGAGCTGTTTGCTTATGTGGGCACATTTCTGAGTGCATTTCACACCCCAACAAAATAATTCATGTTTTAAACATACACAAGCCATAACCATAGACATGTGCTTCCTGTCTCCCTCTGTTATTAAGTCAAAGATAAATATAAAGCAAAGAAATGGAAAGTCCTCTGAAGTGTTCTGAAATTCTACAGTTTCCAGGTGTATCATGCTATATATGAGAGGAAAGAGTGTGTAGGTTTGAGGGAGGAGACAGAGACTGGAATTCCATTTCCTGCCCCTCAATTTGGCACTACCAGTTTCTCTCTCCATCTTGAAGATATCTCTTCACTCCCTAGCTTGTGTTCAACAACTTCTACTTTTTTGCCTGATTCAGATTTTGTCACATTTGTGCTTTGAAAACCAAGAAAGGAAGTTTCAGAAAAGGAAAACAAAAATGAAAGAAAGAAATTTTATTGCTGTTTGTCTTTCAGGGTGATCCTATACAAGGCATTCATTCAACTTCTTATCTAAGCATTCTTTCTGATCATGTCAGTAATGAAAACATTTCTAAGGCTCTATTTAAAGCTAATAGATTAGGCCAACACAACCTATTTTGTTCTCTAGCCAAAGCAGTGGGCATCCAGAGCTGGGATACAGAGGGCCTGGCCAATGATTATAGGATCCTCAGGCTCTGGGTGGTCTCAGCACAGCACACTGAGTCTGCACAAAATGTTTTCCATTCTGGTCCCTACTGATGCCCCAGCCCTTGGGAGACTGCTCTGTGTAGGCCTCATTACTGGGTTCTTCATCCTTTCTCCTCCAGGTGGGTTTGGTCATGGAGAGTGAGATCAGGCTATTAACCCCCTGCCCCAACCCTGCTCCCTTCCTGTGGAATTGCTGCTGATGGGCTTCTGTGCTTTGGATATGGTTGGTCTCCCAAGAGTTCATGCATTAGAAACTTGGTCACCCAGGGTAATGATGTTGGGTCATATGGAACCTTTGAGAGGGGACTTGTAGGAGATCCCTAGGTCATTACAGGAGCTGCCCTCAGAAGGGATTAAGGTGGCTCTCATGGAGCCCATGTGCTCTCTTGAGAGGAAGTTGTTCTAACAGTGATCCCAACCCCTAAATTGCTCTCTGGCTTCCTGTTTGGTAATAGGATCTCCCCATCACACATACTCCCACCATAATGCCACTCACCATTAGGCCCTCACCAGAGTCCGAACCAATGGGGACTCCTGATCTTGGAATTCCAGCCTCCAAAACTGTGAGCTACATAAACCTCTTTTCTGCATAAAGTTAGCCTAATAGTAACAAAAAATGGACTAATATATAGGCTATGTCCCTTGAACTAAAGTGACAGTTGTTCTCAAGGTGACCTCACTCTTCCTAGGTTCCTGTAATCACTAGCCATCCTTACTCCATCAGGTATAGGAGTATATGAGCCCCAGCTGTTACTAAGTATCATTTGTCATTTTCCTGTACCCTGTTTTAGACTTTATCAATAGCCCCCTCATTAAATCCCCCTCAATTTATTATAACTTATGAACACCATATATTTCTTGTGGTGACCATGACTTGATGTGGGATTTGAAGGACAGGGCAGGTCAAGCACAGAATAGAGGCATACACCATATATTGAATTTTCCCGAGGCTCCAGAAGATATTTATGGCTTCAAAAATAAAGGAGAAGCTGGGTATCCAGCTACTTGGGTGGTTGACAAAGGATGATCACAAGTTTGACACCAGCATGGGCAATTTAAGGAGACCCTGTATTCAAAACAAAAAATTTTTTTAAGGCTGGGGATGTAGCTCAGCAGTAGAATACTTGCCTAGCATGTGTAAGGTACTGGGTTCCATCCTAGTACTCAAAAATAAATAAACAAATAATTAATTAATAATTTAAAAAAGGATCTTTTTTGCCCTCCATTGTAATCCATTAGAATTCCATGCATCTAAGAGGCTTATATAGAATGCTCTTGTCAAAATCCTGGGCAGTCCATCTCGTTCTTGGTTGGCCTGTTCTGTACTGCTGAACAATTCTGGCCCAGTTGGAAGACAGAAAGACAGGAGACTGGCACATAGTTTGTCCCAGATCAATGATGCTAACTTTTCACAACTCAAGTGAACAGCTGCATGAATTTTTAAAGGGAAACATCCCTATATCAACAGCACCCAGACCAAGAAACAGACGATACCAGCACCGTCCAAGTTCTTCATGGCACCAGTCACCCCACCGCCAACAGTAGCCTTTACATTTACTTTCTAAACCATAATTCTATTCACCTGCTTTTGAGCTTTATACAAGTAGCATTGCACTTTTTTCATGTTCACTGGCTTTACATTAATGACATTTGTGGCATTAACCGACGGTGCCTAGGTTCATCACTGTTGTGTAGTTTTCCATCTTATGAACTCCAGTATTTATCCATTCTTTTCTTTTCTTTCTTTCTTTCTTTCTTTCTTTCTTTCTTTCTTTCTTTCTTTCTTTCTTTCTTTCTTTCTTTCTTTCTTTCTTTCTTTCTTTCTTTCTTTTTGTATCAGGGATTAAACACAGGGACACTTAACCACTGAGCTACATCCCCAGCCTTTTTTATTTTTAAATAAAAATAGGATCTCGCCAAGTTACTGAGGTTGGCCTCAAACTTGCAATCCTCCTACAGAATATTCAGGTTGTTTCTACATCAGGGGTTATGAAAAATTGTGCTGCAGTGAACATACGTACACATGTCATTTGTTGAACATAATGTATGCATTTCTGTTGCATATACATGCATTGTTGAAACTTAGGTGATTCCTCTATTCAGCTTTAGGAGATACTGCCAAACAATTTTCTATAGTGAATGTATTAATTTTCACTCTAGGTGGCCCAATCTTTTTAGTCATTTCCTAAGTATATACATATGTTGACTCTCTCCTCTTAGAATTCTGGACTAACAAAAGACCCTGATTTAAGGCTCTAATGAAAAGATTATTCCAGGCCCCCAGGCAGACTAGTGAAAACTCTTTCACAGAATTGATATCAAGGTGTCAATCATCAGAGTCTTGATTCCACAACTTCCAACAGCTTCTTTCCATTCTGCTGCTTTGAACCCAATGTTCCCCACCTGTCAGTACTGTTTTGGGTAGGTAGAAAAGGAGAATACTGGAGTCTAGGAAGAGAAATGGAAGTAAGGTGTACAGCAAAGTTGTGGTATACATCTTCAGAGTGAATTTGAGAACAATCAAAGAATCAGGAGTAGAGTTAGTTCACATCTTATGAATGTACTGCTCCTTGCAGGGTCCAGATGCAGAGTGGGGGAGGGGAGGAGGAGTTGCCATTTCTTGCACACCCAGAGAAAACTGACTCTACATTGTGTTATCTTCCACAAAGGAAAATAAAGCCACATCTGTTCTTATGGGAATGGATGGAGTAGGAAAATTATCAACTAAGGAACGATAAATGAAAAACTATTGTATAGTTTCCATTACTAACCATTACAGATGAATTAAATGCTACTGAATCTCTCTAACTAGTGCTTATTCTCTGTTGTTCATTTTATAGTATAGATAATTTAATAAGGATTATTCACATATATTCACAGTTCCAATGCTCGGTACTAATTTCCCAGGGCTGCAGTATCAGATTACCTCAAACTGGGTGGCCTCAAACAATAGCAATTTCTTCTCTCGCAGTTCTGGAGGCCAGAAGTCTGAATTCCAGGTGGTGGCTGGCTTAGTTCCTTCCGGATACTCTAAGAGATGGTCTGTTGCTTGCCTGTCCCCTAGCTTCTGGAGGTTTCCCAGCGATCCTTGCATTCCTTGGCTTTCAGATATACCACACCAATCTCACCTTCATCTCCACATGGTTTCTCTGTGTGTGTCTCTGTCTAGATTCCTCTCTTCTTATTAGGGCACTTGTCATATTGGACTTGGGCCCCACCTAATCCTCTATGACCTCATCTTGATGGCATCTGAAAAGGCCCTATTTCCAAACAAGGTCACATTCACAGGTTCCAGGTGAATGTAAATTTTGGAAACACATTTTTCAACCCAGTGGACCCTCTACATGATTTTTCCTCATAACTTTAAGGGTAAGATGAACTTTCTTCCCATGTAGATGTTCAGGAGCATAGTTCTTGCTATTGTGAATGGAACACAGATGAACCTCAAGTTGGAACAAAATATGAGTTAGGAAAAAAGATGAGGCTCTTGACCCTCCTCTGGCACATGCAGACCTATTGTCATAAATTAGGACACAGGGGAACTGGGGGAGGAAGCTCAGTGGACAGCTTCTGGGACATTGACCACAGTCCTATAGCACAATGAACTAACTCATATACCTACAATGAGGAGTGTCCAAAAAGGGAAAATGCAACCTATTCCTAACCAGGAAGAAATAATAGTACCCTGCCTTTTAGGAGCTAATTATCATTTGCCAATAGCCTAGTTCCAGACCACCCAGAATAACCTAGTCCCAGGAGAATAGAGCATTCAGGAAGATACAGAAACATGTCAGTAGAAACTGTATTAAATTTTTGGATTTGACCTGTTATGCAGATTGTATGTCATTCATTTTCTCTGGAAGTTTCTCTTTTGTCAGAATGCCTACACATCAGGGTCTCATACAACACAATTGTAGGACAACTGGAAACCTGGTCCTGGAGACCTGGGGAAGAGTTCACTATTGTGGACATTACCATCCCTCAGCCTCAGATCTCCATGTCACTCTGAACCATTATACAAGAACTACAAGGCCAGGTGACATTCGTGCAACTCTTTGGGATCATGGTGATGTAAATAGGACTTTAGATAGAGATTAACTGCTGGGTTCAATAAAGAGAAAATTGGAGAATCTCAATTCATCATGCATGTTTTTATGCCATTAAAAGGCAACTTTGTTAACTCAAAGAAGGTACATTATATCATTTGTGATCAGAAATGCCCAAATTCACTCCATCACTTTGGATGATTTATTTTAACATTTGGTTCATGACTAAATTTTAAAGGTAATCAACATTGCAACATAACAGTTATAGCAAATGATAAAATTTCACAGTCCCAGCTCAATTCAGAACAGGTTATGTTTTCATAAAATGGTATTTTTAAAGGCAAGTGATGAAAATTAGCATAGACCTAATGCCTAAGCAGGGCATTGCTGCCTCCTTAGAAACTCTAAAAGGGGATCTCTGAGGTCCTTTTGAGGGCTGTTTCTATAAGAACTGCACATAGAACAGAACATAATTACATTTTGTTTCAAAAACAGCTCTTGCCAAGCGAGGTGCTGCCCTCAACCATACTAAACCTCACAAGCTTGCTGACTCTTCCGTTCTGACTCACACACTCGTCTCTTGCCCCTGGGTTTTCTCAGCTGGTGATGGGACATGCTGAGTGCAGGCTGAAGTTCAGGACAGGATCACAGAAACATCAGGAAAGTCAATGTGAGAAAGAAGCCAGGAAATTCAAATTGTGCTGAAAATACAGCCATCTGTCATTAATTTCATGGCGAAGCTGCAGCTCACCCACAGGGCAGCTCCTTATATAGCAGGAAAGGGGGCATCATGTTGAACAATCCCCAGAAAGCCCACAGTGGACAGATCTCCAGGGGGTGCCTTCCTTGTTGGAAGCTTTGGTGGTTCCTTTGGGCAAACACAAATGAATTTGTTGACATGGGTTTAAAGGTCTTTACCCTCTCAGGCCTGGATCACGCTCAGTTTGTGGGACATTTATAGCTTGAGACACACGTGGGCTCACATCACACAGGCCGGGGCCATCTAGAACCACCCACCTGGGTCCACTTTGGGATATACGTTCATGAGTGGGTGTAACTGATCACGATTTTTAATTTTTTTTTCTTTTTGCTAAGTTCACAAAATTGAAATTGTAGAAGTGAAATGTCGTTCTAATGCAATTCCACTCTATTTCAAACAGACAGAGTGATGAATAAAGATGTATATACATTTCTGTATTTGCATAGTTACTACGTAGTTAATTAATGGTTTCATAGTTAATGCAATGTGTGCTGGTTTTATGCATTTCATGGAATAAGAGTCAATAGACCCTTTTATGTTATGAGTTTAAAAAACTTCTGAGTGGCAAAATTACATCTGGAATTAAAACTAATGAACTTAAACAAATCATTGATTTTGTGACAGCTCTAAATCTATAGGCTATCAGGGATAAATATTTTAAGATATGTTTTATTTGATTTTTTTCTCCCAGTGCTAAACATTGAACTCGGGGCCTTGCACATGCTATGCAAGTGCTCTACCACTGAGCTACATCTTCAGTCCTTTATTTTATTTTCAGACAAGGTATCTCTAAGTTGCCCAGGCTGGCCTTGAACTTGTAATCCTCCTGCCTCAGCCCCCAAGTATTTGGGATTACAGGCGTGAGCCACCATGACTGGCTTGACCAGCTTAAGATATGTTTTATGGCTGGGGATGTAGCACAATGGTAGAACACTTGCCTACCATGCACAAAGCCCTGGGTTTAATTTTCAGCATGATTCACACACACACACACACACACACACACACACACACACACACACAAACACATGCAGACCTAGGTTTTATGAAAGATTATATTATCTCAAGTTAAGAACATAAAAGAACCAAGCAAATAAGTGGTATTGGCTTGAAATAATGGAACTAATCAAGTACTGGTGATAAATATTTTATTGTTGTTATTGTTACTAGATAGTGAGCTATAAAATAAACTCAAATATGATTTTTAAGATAATTTTCGTACATCAAATAAATAATAAATTTAAATGAATGGAGGAAGTCCAACAAACTTTTCTAGCAAATAAAAACAAAAATTAGAAGAATAGAAGGCTTGGTGATAATTACAAGGTCATGTACTTTAAAATACCGCTATCTTAAAGTAAAATATTATTAAATTATGAATGATTTTAAACAAATTCCTCATGGAAACAGATGGAAACTTTGGCAAGCCTCAAGATCTTTTTAGAAGTCTCCACTCCCCAAAAACTATGGGAGAACATTTTCTTAATCATTTCAGCAGTTTTTGCTTTTATGCTTTTCTCTCCCTTCATGCTTTTCTCTCATGGAGGAGACAATAATGTAATTCTCATTAGAATTGATGAGATTTTCCTCAAAAGGCAGTCAAAAAAAGCCTTTGAAATCCAGCTGACTGTATTAGATAGAAAAACTCCTTCTTAAACCCAGAATGACAGTATCAACTCTGTAAGGTTGTTGTTGAGAAATTAAACAAATAATACAAAGTGATTAGAAGGTAGTCTAGAACTTAGTGAGCACTCAATAAATTATAGGATTGTCATGATTATATCTGACACAGGATGAGTACTCAATAAATTATAGTACCATCATTACCATATCTCATAACTTCCCTCTAACCCTTCTTATAAATTTCTAAGATGTTCTTACTTCTGTCAAAGAATATTTACTCAATACTGTAATTAAAATTAAATAATTTTTTTTTTAAGAAAACTCCTTCTTGAATCTACAATATTGGAATTTTATTCCTGGGAGAGAAAAAAAAATTACCAACTACCAAAACTTTGCCCCACCTGCCTCCTCTCATTGAGGCCTCTGGTCCTGAGGAAATGGCTGGAGCAAGTAGGTCCCCCCAGGCTGGAAAACAGCCCCTCATCCAAGAATGGGTCCATCCAGCACAGCCAGAGAGGAGCCAGGTCTGGACACCTGAGCTGGGGTCCATCCTTGAGGTTCCATGCATGAAGAGCTGTGTTGACTTTATCTAAAGACAAGAAATGAAATGCATTTCCTCAGCAATAGAACATGTGGAAAGAAATCAGATTTGTCATAGCAATAGACTGATGCAGACATTCTGAGTTTATCAAAGAGATGCAACAAGATGAACAAAACATTTCACATTACACAATGACTTAGTTGTGTTTGTTTGGTTGGTTTTTATACTTATCTCTGGTCATGATCCATCCTAAAGTCAGTCATCCTCTAGGTCACCATAACTGTACCACAGGTACATGCACATGTATATGAGCACACACACACACGTCTCTCAGGCACATACGTTGCTCTGCTTCCTCTCTGGTTAGCAGGAGTAGCACTGTGTATGAAGCAAGGTGCTCATCAAATACCAAGGACTAAGTTCTGGCTACAGGCAGACGTAAAGAAAGTAAGGCTATAGCCAGCCTCCCTTCTGTACACAGCACTTTTATTTCCTCCCTGGGACTTTCCTGAGATGTTCAGCATCTCAGTGGGTTGTGTGCATGTGTGTGGGTGTGCACATGTACGTGTTATATGACAGATGCTCATTGCCCATGAGGACTGGGTCACCACTACCAATCTTGTTTTCCCCTCTGAACCATCCAGAATCTGAATTCAGGTCTCCAGAGGATGTATGTGCCAAACCATTCACATCCTCTGTAATAATAAGTGACACATCCACTGTGGACAGAAGTTCTGGGAACAGAGAAGCAAGCTCAGAGAACAGAGCCAGCCTTGACAATCCCTGAAACCCAGACCAGTGTGGCCCCCAAACTCCAAAATGGCTCCCTAGAGGGACATTTGTTTATCTGCTCATTTGTATCCCTTGGTTCCCTACTTTTACCCCAAACCAGAGAAAGGGACAAAAGATACTAAAAGCAATGGTACATTCTTGCCATATTTCTCATTCATTCAGACCTAGGAGGCATCAGCAATCTTGTGGGAAAGTCACTGCTCAGGAGATTTCTAACCCCATGTCCTAATGACAGTGGTCTGCAGTTGTTTGTTTTGTTTTGCCTAAATTTTTAGATAAGGTCATAATGCCTGGTTGCTTGGCTGATCAAGTTTCAAATTCTTCTCAGGTTCATATCAATCGTTCCCAGAGACAAAACATTTCACATAGCATGATAGGCTGTTTGTTTGTTTGGTTTTTTTAACATATTTTTGGTCTGAATGTACAACACTTCTATGTCTTTGAGGGAAAACACATATCTCAAGAAAAATAAAAGTAAAAACTGTATTCTCTCTCTCTCTCTCTTCTCTCCTCTCCTCTTCTCTCCTGTATCTTTCATTCTCTTCCTGTCTCTCTCTCTTTCCTCCTGTTTTCACTCCCTTCTCTTTGTCTCTCTCCCCTCTTCCTCCTTTCTTCTCTTCCAAAATACTGATCTCTCTCTCTGTCTCCATCTCCCTCTTTTCTTCTCTCTCATTCCCCCTCTTTTTTTGCCTTTCTTCCTTCTCTTTTGCTCCACTTTCTCTCTGTGTGTCTGCCTCTCTTATCTTTGTCTCCTCTCCTCTTCCATTCCCCCTCCCCAAATCTAAAACCTGCTTTCCTCACCAGCTGCAGCCAGACCCCAGGACTGTACTGCTAAACCAAGTGCACTCAAAATAAAATGTATAAGGAAACCACAGAAATGAAGACAATTAGGGTAAATAAGATCCAGTGATCAAATATAGCTAATTTGTATCCATAATATTTGGGAGTTACACAGTCTGCTTCAATTTGAAAGATAGTTTCCAGACCACACTGGCTTTTTTGTTTTTTTGTTTTTTTCATGGGGACTGCCTTTTGCTTTAATTATTGAACCTTAAGAATTGCTATAATTTGGGGTTAGCTTGTAATTCTTGAAGAAGAAGAAAAAAATCTAGTCCATAAATCCTCCTGTATTCCATCACTTCCAATAATAGGCTTCTGTGGCCAAATTCACCATCAATTAGCTGTGTTTTTCAGAGGGAGTGGGTGAAGCCTGGAGAGGAATTACAAAAACTAAACTCCCAGCAAGCATGGCCTCAAATGGCAGGAGGGTGAATGGAAACTCCTTGGCAAAGAGCCTTGGCTGAATAAAATATATAAGAAAGCCCTCAAAAATAGAATATGTGGTGAGGAAAAAGTGAACTCTAAATAGCAAGACTTCACCCTCCCATTTTAAGAGATTTCAAGCACTCTTGTGGCAAATGGTAATTAGGAGTTTGATAAAATTATCCACAATTTTAAAATATATTCTGAGGCTCCATTTTGTTACAGCTAATTGATGCTGATGGTAGGAGGTGGGTGTGCCCTTGGTACCACCCAGGTGTGCAGGGGTACACAGCAGATTCCCACAAGTTGTTCTTTGTTCTCCAACATGGGCCTGCAGGGACAGTGATTATGGTGAAGGAAGAGAGTACAGCCTGAGCCATCCTACCTGATCCTAGATCATTTCACACAGTCACACATTTTCAAAAAATATCATCTATGAGCTAGTGACATGTGGTATCAGCAATGCATTATAGTTTGGATGTGAGGTGTCCCCCAAAGCTCCTGTTAATATAGAGGTAAGATGCCTAGATCATGAGAGCTACAACTTTCTCATAGCTGTAATCAGTTCATCCTAATTTGAATGGACTGACTGGGGTAGTGCTAGATTGGTGGTAGTGCTAGATTAGTCAGGCTGGCTAAGACTCATTAACTGGAGGAGAGGAGTCCTGGAAAAGTGCATCTTTCCTGAGGTTCCTTCCTATTTCCCCTTCTCTGTTCCTGGCTGCTAGAAACAGCAGCACTCTTCTGCCATGCCCTTCTGCCGTGATATACTTTCTCACCATGGGCCCAGAGCAATGGTGTCAGCTGTCTATGAACTGAGACCTCTGAAACCTTGAGCGTCAAATAAACATTCCCTCCTCTAAGTTGTTTGCATCAGGTATTTCAGTCACAGCAATCCACAAACTGACTAAAAGACCATTTTCTATACAGTAATGCTTCGATATCTGGGGCCTACCTGATGCAAGAGAGACTGCACCCACGTCCCAGAGTTGGCTAATTCCTAAAGATAGCAAGTAACTCACTTGCAAAGGTACATTCTACATGCAAACCAGCTACTCCAGAACTGTAGAACCCAACCACCTCCTTTATTGGGCCGTCATACTCTGGGCCACCATTTACCTATTCTACCCATTTTAGGATCAGATACTATACAACTAGGAACAGACTTATGCCCCGGAACCCTGAAATTATTCAAACTGGCTCATACCAAACCCGTTTACCCTGCTGTCCCTGTTCCTTCCCAAAGAAACCACAATAAAGTCCCTTGTACATTTTCCCCTGAGTCCTTCTGCCTCCTGACCAACCTTGATGCTTCTCTGTGTGCCTCCCCCAGAACATGACCTGCCTCCTCCTCCTGGGAACTGTGAGGGGTATTCTCTTTTCAATGGCAGTCACTTCCTGACCTGTGTCCTCACTATCCCTGAATAATAATAATGAAGCCTACATTTGAAACACAGGTATTTCCAACAAGAGATATCAAAGACCCAATATATTTCATAGGAAGAATAGGTTCATTTTCTAGCAAACCAACCAGGAAAAAAAGTAAAGAGAAATAATAACATTCCAAATTTTAAAGAATGAAATATTTTCCATCTATCAAATTGGCAAAATATACATAGTGCAAGAACATGTTGTAGGAAAATGGGCACTCTCATAGGCTGTTGTGGGGATGTTAGTAAGCACAACTCTTCTGAAAGGATGTTTGGCAAAAGTAAAGCCTCAAAAACATGAACATGCTTGGATCCAGAAAATCTTTGAGGAATATATCCTAGGAGGAAAAATGAAAAGAATTTAATAAAACAATTTTCCTGAAAGAGTTGTTTTTTAATTTAAAAAGGTGAAAAATCAACAATGAAACATCCAATAGTGGGTAACTGGTTAAGTACATAATGAAACAGACAGAAAGTGGGGAGCCATCCTTCCACTAAAAAGTGTTAACATAGAAAAATGTTCACAGCATAATTTTAAATTTAAAAAATGTGTAATAGAGCACCTTGTATAAACTGATGGAATCAAAGAAAATAACTGTCTAAATAGAGTATCCCAAATTAAAGAAGTGAAGAATTTATAACCAGATGTCTGACAAGTAGAAAAACATACCCACCATTATCTGCTGTGAATATATTAAAACCACAAATCCCCCACTTTCAGCACCAAGGCACGTGGAGGGGGACATCAGCACCCAGGGATCTTTGAAAGACTGTCAAGAGCACTAGGGACAGACATGCAAAAGGTCTGGAAAGGGTTGTGCTAAGGTGTAAATAGTAGTTACCTTTGCATGACAAAACCATAGGTGTTTTGACATTCTCTCTTTTTTATTATTTGTATACCTAATGTTTCCATAATGAACATATCTCTTTTGTGTTAAGAAAAATTATACTCATAAAATATTTTCATAAAGTGTGGAAAGAAGAGTCAACTCAAAAGAGGTATTTAAATTCTTCATCTCTTTAATCAGACAAGAGAAATAAATTATTCCATCTTTAGGACTATGGGGACATTTTCATGCCAGCTGGTAATAATTCAGACCATGAAGGCCAACTCTCTGCTTTACTGAGGACTATACGGTCATCTTCCCATCACAGGGGATACATTCCAGACACACAGTAAATGCTTAAAACCACAGACAGTACCAAATCTATACACTATGTTTTCTTCTTATGCATGCATACCTATGATAAACTTCCAAGTTTTCAATTAAAGGAAGTACTTCATAGGTTCTCTTTGGTATATCTGAATTTCTAGCATCACTACTCTTGTGCTTTGGGGACATTGTTAAGTAAAATAAGCTTTACCTGAACACAAGTACTGTGACACCACAACAGTCAATCTGATAACCTAGATGGCTACCAAGCAACTAAGAAATGGGTAGCATATACAGTGTGGATACATTAGACAAGGGATGATTCACATCCTGAACTGAATGAAATGTGGCAGAACGGGATTTTACCATGCTCCGGAAAATCGCATGCAATTGAAAACTTAACTTTTTTTTCTGGAAATTCCCATGTAATATTTTCGGACTGTTATTGACCTGTGGTACCTGAAACTAAGGAAAGAAAAACTACAGATAAGAGAGGATTACTGTTTGCTAGGCCAAAGAACAGGGCACAGAGTTTGGAGAATCCTGTTCTTTGGATGTATGACCATCCCAGAGTGAGGAAACATTATTTCTGAATTTATCTAGTTTTTGACAATAGCGATATGCACAGCTGGAGGCTAAAAGGAAAATCAAGCTGAAACAAAAACAAGCAAGCAAACTTCGTGGCTAAATACTAAAACAATTATCTTTTATTAAACTGCCACAATTCTTTCATCTCAGCACCATTCTGGAGGAACTCATCTGTGCCAGGCAGAGGCTGGATGCTGAGGGCATAGAAATGAATGTGACACAGACTCCATCTGTCCAATGTAGATAATTCAGCATCTTCTCATCTGGTGAGGCAGAGATCACAGAGGCTTGTGGAGGTATGAATGCAGAGAAGTCTAGACAAAATAGAGAGTCAGATTCCACTGAGTGGCTAAGAAATTTAACCAGCCTCAGTTTCCATATCTGCAAAATTGGGATAATAATAAACACTCCAGAGAGATGCTGGGAGAATCACACCTATGAATTGCTAGGTAGGTTTTCATAGCCCCATTTCTGAGAACTGTGAACAAATGACTAGCACCTTTGGGAGCAGTCCAACTCTGCTCCTCAACAGACCCAGCATTCTCACCACATAACTTGGAATCATTACTTCCACCAAAAACAGTTCCAAAAGCAGCCTAGTGGACATTGAACATTAGAATCTGTACAGAGATCAATCAATCTTCAATTGATTACCTGGGTTTCTAGAAATGCTTGAGCTCGGTGAAAGAAAATATTGTGACATGATTGTCGTATATATTAACCAATTGGTTGGGTCTTCGCAGCTTAAAAGAAAATCAGAGGTTTGGATAATAGGCAGAACAAGTCTGTATTAATTCTTTTCTTGCTGCAGTATGAGATTAATACTTTTCATGTTTATAATTTTCTATGACATTTTTCTTGCGCACATTTAAGGAAACTTTGATTGCCTTGAAAACCTGATTCATCTTGTAGATTTATTGGTGATCCATTTAGTTACCTCATAGGAGTGAGAAACTATAGATATTTGGTGACTTAACAGAGTTTGAGATCCATTGTAAACTTGGGTTTGGCATATGAGGCTTCTTTACTGTGTCTGCTGATGCTTAGTCTAGATGCAAGGCCAATTGCATTAGTCCATGTCTGTGCTAGTCAGCTTTCTGTTACTGTAACCAATACCTGAGATGATCAATTTTCAAAGAGAAAGGGTTTATTTTGGCTCACAGTTTTGGAGTTTCAGTTCAAGGTCAGTTTGCCTATTGCCTTTGGGCTTGTGGCAAAGAAGTACATCATGGCAGGGCAGTGTGGCAAAACTGTTCACCTAGTGGATGGGATGAGAAAGAGATGACAGGAAGGGGCTGGAATTCAAATATTTCCCTTCAAGGGCTCACCCCAATGCCTGGACGACCTCTCAGTAGGCTCTACCTCTTCAAAGTTTCACCACTTGCCAATAGCATCACAGGCTGAGGACCAAGCCTTTAACACATGAGCCTTTGCAGGGACATTCATACAAATTGTAGCAAGGTGCTAGAAAAGCAGGTGTCAAGGAAAGTGAACATGCAAGAATGAAATAGGGAGTATCTGTGAGTACAAGGAGAGCCAGGTAAGCCTGGGGGAGCCAGGAGACCATGATGCAAGTCTGGCCCTGAGTGAAGGAGAGAGGATCAAAGTTGGACCCAACCATAGTCTAAGTGCATCTAGCAAGGTTATCAGGCAGTCCTCAAAGCAATGTTTCCCATCAGAAGAGTCTCCCTGGAAAAGGCCTGCTTCAGTTTCCCTGCTTCTTGGTCATGGCTGGGAATGAGCCACAGAAGGAGCATGGCTCCAAAGATAGACAGAAGCACAGGGATGGATTTCAAAGCTAGCAGCTCTGTCCCTTGGTCCATTCTGCCTCTGTAGTTGGGGGCCTAAGGGATACAGTCTCATGGGCACAACATCTGCACTGAGGGAAGCTTATCATTCTCCAAGCATTCACACAGTTGTAAATTTTACCTTTCCATATTGCTGGAGTACCCATAGCTACCAAGAGATTTGAATATTCATTTCCTGTGGCACTTCATACTTTTTAATGCATGCTTTTGCTTTCTCCTTGACTAAATTCAGCAAATAACCAAATAGAAGGCACTGAACTGGCGGGCCCAAAGGGAATGAAATATATAAGCTGTCCTGGACCAGGGCTGGAGGAGCCCTGTGACTCACAGAAGGCCACCTACTGGAAGGAGGAGGACTGAGAGAAGTAATGGTAAAGGAGGCAGATGGATAAGAAAAAGGGGAAGTAAAGTTTAAGGTCTGGTATTGTGATGCCTCCTGCTTCACTCTTCTTGCTCAGGATAGCTTTGGCTATTCTGGGTCTCTTATTTTTCCATATGAATTTCATGATTGCCTTTTCTATGTCTATAAGAAAGGACTCTGGGATTCTAATTGGGATTGCATTGAATCTGTATAACGCTTTGGGTAGTATGGCCATTTTAATTATATTGATTCTGCCTATCCATGAACATGGGAGGTCCTTCCATCTTCTAAGATCTTCTTTGATTTCTTTCTTTAGAGTCTTGTAATTTTCATTGTAGAGGTCTTTCACCTCTCTTGTTAGATTGATTCCCAGGTATTTTATTTTTTTGGAGGCTATTGCAAATGGAGTGGTTTTTCTGAATTCTTTTTCAGAGGACTCGTTACTGATGTATAGAAATGTATTTGATTTATGGATATTTATTTTATATCCTGCAACTTTGCTGAATTCATTTATCAGTTCTAGGAGTTTTCTGGTGGAACTTTTTGGATCCTACTGGCACCAAAATAGGCATGTAGACCAATGGTATAGAATAGAAGACACAGAGAGTAATGCACATAAATACAATTATCTCATACTAGACAAAGGTGCCAAAAACATTCATTGGAGGAAAGATAGCTTTTTCAACAAATGGTGCTGGGAAAACTGGAAATGCATTTGCAGCAAAATGAAACTTAATCCCTATCTCTCACCATGCACCAAACTCAACTCAAAGTGGATCAAAGACTTAGGAATTAGACCAGAGACCCTGCGTCTAATTGAGGAGAAAGTAGGCCCAAATCTCCATCACGTTGGATTAGGACCCGAATTCCTTAACAAGACACCTATAGCACAAGAAATAAAAGCAAGAATCAATAAATGGGACAGACTTAAACTAAAAAGCTTCTTCTCAGCAAAAGAAACTATCAATGAGGTGAACAGAGAACCTACATTCTGGGAGCAAATTTTTGCCACATGCACATCAGACAGAGCACTGATCTCCAGGATATATAAAGAACTCAAAAAACTTAACACCAAAAAAACAAATAACCCAATCAATAAATGGGCTAAGGAGCTGAATAGAAACTTCTCAGAAGAAGAAATACAATCAATAAATATTTATATGAAGAAATGTTCATCATCTCTAGCTATTAGAGAAATGTAAATCAAAACTACACTCAGATTTCACCTCACACAAGTCAGAATGGCAGCTATCCAAAATACCAGCAACAATAAGTGCTGGCAAGGATGTGGTGAAAAAGGCACACTCAAACATTGCTGGTGGGACTGCAAATTGGTGCAACCAATCTGGAAAGCTGTTTGGAAATTTCTTAAAAAACTTGGAATGGAATTACCATTCGATCCAGCTATCCCACTCCTTGGCTTATACCCTAAAGATTTTAAAACAGCACACTACAATACAGCAGTCACCTCAGTGTTTATAGCAGCACAATTCATAATTGCAAAACTATGGAAGCAACCCAGATGCCCTTCAATAGATGAATGGATAAAGAAACTGTGGTACATATACACAATGGAATATTATTCAGCAATAAGAGAGAATAAAATTATGGCATTTGCAGGCAAATGGATGGAATTGGAGGACATTATGCTTAATGAAGTAAGCCAATCCCAAATGCCGAATGTTCTCTCTGATTAGTGGATGAGGATACATAAGGGGGGTGGGAACGGGAAACATAGGAGAAATACAGGAACTCTGGATGCAGCAGGGGGAGGTGGGAGGAAGGAAAGGGGAATGGGTATAGTAATGATGGTTGATTGAGAGGATTATTACTACCCCTGGAGCATGTATGAAGACACAAATGGTGTGACCTTATCTGGTTTGCAACCAGAGAAATGGAAAAACTGAGATCTGGTTATGTACTATGACTTGAAACACATTTAAATAAAATAACTAAAAAGAAAAAGAAAAAGAAAAAGGGGAAGTTATCAGAGTGTGGGGGAAAATTAAACCTGAGCTTGTTCATGTAATTCAAAGGGGAAGAGGGCATTGAGGGAAAAGGCCAATTGGCAGACAGATGAAGAAAATCCAAGAACCTTGAGTTGTAAGCAGGGAAACACGGCATTTCCATGACATTGATGAGACTGGGAGACTGAGGGTCTTTGCTTCAGTGCAGGTAGAGATAGAATGAAGACCCAGTTCTAGGACTCATTTTGTGCTTTTGCCACTATGCATTCCTTTGCCCACTCCTTCCCCTTCCTTCCTTCATTACTGTGATCTTCATGGCAACTCGTTTATCTTCTGTAGTCTCCTAACATCTCTTTTCTCATCTTTCTCACCATGGGTCACCATCTAGCTAAATAATTTTTTATTCTACTAGGGGAGATAAGACAGAGTCACACAAAGTGGGTCTGTTCATGTTCAGCACAATCCTCTCTGAGCCTCCACCTTCCCAGCACTGATGCAGGAAATATTCCAGCTGCTACACACTTGGAGCTGAGAAAGCTTCTCTAAAAAATTTATTCGGCCCAGAGGCAACAAGGAGAGAAAAGGAACACGTTCCCCTGAATTTCTCAACATCCCCCACAAACAAATGTGCCACACCAGAGCACCGCAGAACCTGCCGTATGGGTCTGCGTTACAGCAGAAGTATGAAAGTCTTCCTATTTATAGGGTCATCATAGTAAGATAATCCTGTTAATGGGAGAATAAACAGGTTTCTCAGTGTGAGACAGTCTGGGTTTGTGGTATGTTAGTCAGCTCTCTGTTACTGTAACAAACACCTGAGATAATCCTGAGATAATCAACTTAGAAAGAGGAGAGATTTACTTTGACTCGCAGTTTTGGAAGTTTCAGTCTGTGGTCCATTGGTCCATTGTTTGGGGTCCTGTAGCAAAGCAGCACATCATGGTAGGATTGCAGAGTAGAGGAAGCTCCTGGCCTTGTGCTGACCCAGAAACAAAAAGAGAGAAGAAATGGTTTTGATCCCAATATTTCCTCCAAGGGCATTGACCCCCATAACCTAATTTCCACCCACTAGTCTCCACCTCTTAATGGTTCCACTACCTCCCAATAGCACCACAGACTGGGGACTAAGCATTTAATACATGGGCCTCTGGGGGGACAATTAAGATCCAAAATTAGTAGGGCATCATCTATTCATAGAATTAAATACTGTTGCCCAACATCAGTCACCCTGAGCCAGGAGATTTTAGGCACTTTGGTAAATTGCAGTCGCCTCTGCTGTAGGAAGAATCCTCAGTCCAAAGGATAGAAAATATTTGGGAAGCCCCTGCTGGAAAAATAGGGTCTCCTTAGTACCAGAGATTGCATCAACCAGGCAATAAGACTCCAGCCCATGAGCACTTTCCAAATCTATTTATTGCACATAGTTGTTGTTTTAGTCAGTTTTCTTTTGCTGCTGTGACTAAAAGTCCTGACTATAACAATTGTAGAGGAGAAAAAGTTTATTTGGGGATTCATGGTTTCAGAAGTCTTAGTCCATAGATAGCTGGCTCCATTCCTCGGTGTTAGAGGTGAAGCAGAACATCGTGGCACAGTGTGGCAGAGGGAAGCTCACACGATCAGAAAGCAGAGAGAGATTTCACTTGCCAGATACAAAATACATACATGCTTCTAATACCCACTTCCTTCAGCCACGCCCTACCTGCCTCCAGTTACAATTAAGTTAATCCCATCAGAGTGTTAATTCACTGACTGGGTTAAGGCTCTCATAACCCAATCATTTCTCCTCTAAACCTTCTTGTATTGTCTCACACATGAGCTTTCAGGGAACGCTTCCTATCTAAACCATAATACATGTGTAGTCAAAATAACTAGATTATACAAAACGATAGGTGATGTTAAAAATAACTGCAAATGTAAATGTAACAGCTGTTCAAAACCTGAAAAGAGTTTCAGCAGGTGAGTATGAGGCATGTCTTCATAAAACAGAATTTGGCCAGGCTCTAAAACAGTAGGTAAGATTTGATGCTGTGGCATGGTAGGCCAGGGGATTCCAAACCAAGCTGGAAATATGAAACAAAGATCACAGAGAACAGGGAGGAGTTGGGAGCAAGCATCAAATGCGAGCACGGGAAGCCTTCAACATCTGAAATGCCCTGGACTGAGATCAAAGTTAACCAAAATACCTGCTATCATTTCCTATTAAGATTTCAGGACAGAATTCAGAAATATCATTTTGATCAGTTAGATTATAGTACCAGTGATTTGCACCCAGTGGATGCGAGTTGGTGTCTGCACTCCTATTCTCATATAGTTTGGATTCCATTGGAATCCAGTGAAAAAAATTGTTTTACTGTAGTCCTCAAATTTTGCTACTTAGCATGAAAATGCCCAAAATGAAATTCTTCATCTTCTTCTTCCCAAATACGCTCCACTTTTCAGCTCATTTCAAGTGTTGAATTCCGAACGTTTCTTGACATTTGGGAACAAGCCACCCGGTTTGGACATGTCACAGGATAAAGAACCTCTGGAACAAAACATCAGTTCCTAGATCCTGACAAGGAATGTCTACCAAAAGTACTTTCCGCACAGGGGGAGGGCACTGGAGGCCCAGAGCAGGGAGACCTGGCATGCTGTTTCCTCTCCCTGCTCCATGGCTCCAGTGCTGCCTTTTCATTCGAGCTGTGACGCAAGTATTTCCAAATGACCCCAAGATGTTTTTCTCTCTCTTACATTGTTTGTCTTGAGGTAGACTGGGTGTTAAAGATAAGCCAGGTTTGGAACTAGGGTTGGAACCAAGTGTGACTAATCACCGGCCACTGGTGCAAGGAATGCTCCTCGTGTGTGCCAGAGCACATCCCTCCCTCTTGCTCTCTGCTCAGTCACGTCCTGCTCTCCCCTACCCACCCACCTCCAAGAAAATGCTCCCAGTGGACAATATAGTCAGTTAGAGCCGTGCCACCTCTCTTCAGGCCCACAGTGTGCCATTGCACAGCCAGGGGCTGATCAGTGTGTGTATGTGTACTCGTGCTGACAGCTGCTCCCTTGGGTTAACTCAGCTCCCCATTTCTAGCATCTGCTTCTCTGCTCATCTGACTCACAAAGGGACTTTCTGGAAGACAATGAATTTCAACTGGTCTGTTTTCTCATCAATAAGAAAAGGAAGTTGGCAAAGGGGAAACATGCCATCCCTCGCCATTTCTATGTTCATAGCAGACATTATTAATTGATTGTGTCCCTGATATCCAATACGATGAACTCAGAATCCTCAACCCAGGTTCCAGGTGGCAACTACCAGGCAACTGTTGTTAACTTTTTTAATAAAAATGATTTGCAACCCCCAGGGCTAAACTTCCTTCCAGACCTGATGGTTTATTACTGCATAAAAAGAATGTGATGGCAATGTAGTATTAAGAACAGTGAGATAGCCAGGTGCTGTGGCACATGCTTGTAATCCCAGCAGCTCAGGAGGCTGAGGTAGGAGGATTGCAAGTTCAAAGTCAGGCTCAGCAACTTAGTGAGGCCCTGAACAAGTTAGTGAGACCCTGTCTCAAAATACGAAATAAAAATAAGCTGAGGATGTGGCTCAGTGATTGAGCAGCCCTGACTTTAATCCCTGGTACCAAAACAAAAACAAAAACAAAACAACAACAACAAACAAAAAGTGTGATAGACCAACTGATCCTGATGTATATCTGTCTTTTTGTAGTTAACCTTAAGCAAAGGCTAATCTAATTTTTTAAACCAAGCACGCATCTTTATTTGAAGCACAATCTCTCTAAATTCAGTGATGAAAATTGGTGCTTTTTGGGTAAGACCATAGCAGTTCTTTGGTCATATACTTTGAAGCTTTCCCAAATGAGATATGCCAGACCAGAGCACAACAGGACCTGTAGGGTGGGTACCTTCCAGTGAAGGCACACAGGTCCCTCATCTAAAAAAAAAAAAAAAAAAACCCTTTCATTGCTCGGATGACTGGTATCCAGTTATCTTATCCAGTTATCTAATCCTTCTTCCATGTTGTCAGTTCCATAAAATATCAGGCAATCAGATAAGGACAAACGATGACAGATCTTTCTTTGGTGAAATGAGTTAACCAGATCTAGTAGTCCATGCACACATAAGAAAGAAAAAAAATGCTATGTGTTAAAAATCATGAGACCTGATGGTAGGAGCTTCAGGCTGAGGGTCTCAGAATCTTGGGAAGGTAATGTGCTCCTTGTGTTTCTGGCATTTCTTGGGCTTTGCCAATTTACCTGTGTCTCACCCCATAGGCCTTGCTTTATCCATCTCTAAATCCCTAGAGCTTGGGAGATCAATCAGCCAATTGTTTACAAACGTTTCTGAGTGACTCTTCTCATTGCTCAAGTCTCCAAGAAAGCAGACTTGAAACTGTATGGGGGTTTTATAAAGCAGTCTGCACACTGTATGAAAAACACACTGGGAACCGTAAAAAGACCCTGAGAATCCTCTTTTTTGGGACACTGTTTCTGGAAAAGTGAGCCAGAATATTACTTCCAGGCTTGACTACAGTTTCTATCAGGCTGATCCAATTTGCAGACTCTCCAGCGGGTACTCAGTGTCCAGGGGTGGTGGGGGAGATTCTTTGAAGAATCAATATCAGATGCTGGGACCATCCCAATCTTTGGCCCTTGGGCAAAACACAATCGACTTGAAATGGCAAAACCCCCAAGAAAGTTCATTAGAACATCTGGCACCTTATCAGGGATTTATCAAGCTTTCACAAGTTGATCCAAGCTGTGCTTTAATGAAAATCGCCTGTCCATGAACAATTTATGCCAGGAAATTTTTCCTTTTCTTCTCCCCCTTTTCCTTCTGTTTCTCCTCCTTCTTCTCTCCCTCCCTCCCTGGCTGTGATCATTACAAACATTAAGTCTGAAATAGTGAGTAAGCCTCATGCTTCCAGGCTTGCTGTATACACTGTTATAATCAAACATTTGTGCTTAGTTTAACCACCTATGCCAAAATAAAACAAGTGTCATAGACATCCATCATCACAGTTTGAAATTGGGAATTATAATAGGTTGAATTACCCTTGATTTTTGCAACTGGGTCCTTCGCCAAGACAACATAACCTTTCAGTCTTCATTTGTATGAGAAAGAAAGATCTTCGTGTTTTACTAATTTTTAAACTGGTAATTTTATACCAATCACATATTTCAATTAACTAATTATTATTCCTCTGTACTTGTGCCTATGAGATGACTTAACTAGAGAAGTTGTAACAGAGTACTGTCCATCTATTTAAGTCTACAAGCTTTGTTCTTAGTCTTATGGGGAAATAATGCTCTTTGAACAATTAAAATGCCTTTATCATAATATTACCATGTACTTCTGCATTTCTTTTCTCTGTCCTGACTCAGTTGGCATGTTTTGCTTCATTTCCATGAATAAATTAGCTTATGACAGTGGCCAATGATGCAAAGAAAAGTGGGGTGCACTTGGAGGCTATGTAAGGGACAATAGGACCTCAGGACCAGAAATTCTCAAGGGTCTAAAAATGGAAACTCAGAGGCTCAGTGGGCTAGAAAGTATAAAAGTTGCCAGAGCCTAGAAAGAGAATTAAAAGCCAACACCTGAGGAGCCAATGGCAGAGGTTAAATGGATGGGAAAGAGGAATAGGCACAACAGAGGGTATTTTCAGGCAATAAAACCACTCTGTGCTACTATGATGGAGAACACATGCCCTTATGCATTGTCTCAATCTACAGAATGTCAAACCCTAATGTAAACCTCTGACTCTGGGTGGTAACAATGTGTCAATGCAGACTCATTAATAGTAACAAATGATCAATGTGCTGCCAGTGGAGGAAGCCATGCATAGATGGGGGTACAGGGTCTGAGGAAACTCTCTGTATTTTCTGCTCAATTTTGCCATGAACCTAAAACTGCTCTTGAAATAGTTTATTTTTTAAAAATCTAATATTACTCCTCCTGATATAAGATAACCCAAAAACATGGAAAAAAGAAAGAAGCACAAATTTAAATAGAAGATTAGAGATCACCTGTACAGTATGAAAATTCTATTCAGCAATATAAAACTGTCACTCATTCACTACTTCATGCATTTATTCAATAAATATCAAGCATAAGAAAAAGGCAACTGGTTAAGTAAATATAAGAATGCCCATGGAATTTAAAAGGTTAGATGAGAAGTAAAGATAAATAGGTGAGTAACTCATAGAAAGACCTTCAGGGTAATAAATAAATATTCACTGAAGAAAAATAGTGAAGTTGAACATGACCCACCTTCAAGTCTGTAATGGACTCAACTGTGTCCAAGCTCTGGTGAGCAATAGGTCAACAGATCTTAGAAACATGGCAAGGTAAGAAGTGGATCAAAAGCTATGAGCAGGAAATGGTGCATCCACAGGTCTGACATGAAAGGGCTTCAAGCTCAAGGACAAAGGAATGTCCGGGTCCATCCTGCTGCTGTTCCTCTATCCTGAAGAAAATGAGGTTAATGGAAGGAATCACTGCTCCTTTCCATGCTTAGGGCCTCTCACTTTTTCTTACTGTATTACACCTACCTTCCTATTTCCAACCTATGCATATACCTAATCCATGTCAAGCTCTCACTTGCTATCTTTATTTTACTTCCTTATAATTTTTTTTTAACTTTTTCATTTCGTTTACTTATTTATTCATTTATTTTGAGACAGGGTCTCTCTATGTTGCCTAAGCTAGCTTCAAACTTACAAACCTCCTATCTCAGCCTCCCAAGTAGCTGGAATGACAAGCCTGTACCAGCATGCCCAGTTTCCTTTCTTTATTTTAAAATTTAATTTGTATTTCACAAATAATGTATACATATGTTCATGTTGTAAAAATTTCAAATGATATAAGGTGAATATCTCACTCAAAATTTCCCCAACTTCCCTAGTCTTTGTGTCCTCTGAGAACCCTGATCTGCAGACATTCCCCCAACGACCATCTTAAGGGGCCTCCGTTGCTATAAGGTCCACCTCTTTGAATACAGTACAGCCACCCCTCTCCTGAGCCAGATTTGGGTAATTTAAAACCCAATATAGTAATAGATTAAAAAAAACCTATTGACTGAGCACAATGTGTATACCTGCATGATTCCATGATTCCAACAAACCAACAGTGTAATTAAAGACATTGATGCAATTGTAAGTGTGAACCATGACTGGATATGGGGATGATAATAAGGAATCACTCCTAATACCGTTGACATGTGATATTGGATCTAGATCTTTATGAGTGCTTATTTAGAGATATAATCTGAATCCTTTATGAATAAAATTATATGAGGCCTGGGATTTGCTTCAAAATGGTAACTGGTCAGGAGAGAGTGTGGGGTAGAGAGTAAGAATTGAAACAAGATTGGCCATGCATGGATAATTGTCAAAGCTGGCTGATGGGTACTTTGAGGTTTTCTTTTGCATGTGCTTAGAATTTTCCATAATTAAAGTTAAAAAAAAAACAACCAGTAAATTCTGGCTGAGTTTCACTGGCACAGCCCTAAGAGAATGAATTCATTCTTGCTGTCTTCAGGACCTATCAGCTGTGGACGACTGATGGAGAGGGAGGGCTGGTGGCAGGTGTGGGCACAAATGAAGCTGAGAAGGGACTCAGGGAGTTGAGTGGCCCTGACCCTGTAAATGAAACTTGACTACTCTCTGCAGAACGCCAAGTTCAGCCTTGGACTCAGATGGAAAACATGAACAGCATCCTTTGCAATGACCCCAGCTTTGAGGTTCCTGTCATTTTATTGCAGGACCAGGTTCCCACACCCTGACTTAATTTAAAACATTCATGCACATCTCTTCCCCATGATGAAGAAGTAGAGAAACGTAGGCCTGAGAAGCAGTATAGCTCTGTGACTGCACGGTGGCGTCTCTGCCCTGGAATGCAGGCACCCTGACACATGTGATACTGAGAGCAGATGTGGCCACACCGGGCTTAGGACTTTGCCCAGGAGTGAGGAGATGACTGGAATATTTACTTTGAAAAGTAGCCTCCGTAGATGGGAAATGATTAATTCACCATGAGGAATGTCATATTCTACAGGGTGATGCCCTCAGGAAAGAAGGGCCTCTGAGAAAAACAGATTGAGAAGGTTCCCCTTGGTGTCCAGAAACATTAAAGTCCCTTCTCTCCCATAGCCACGGGATTGTGTCTCTATAGAGAAGAAAGACAGAAAGGAAGCAGGGAGCTGTGGAGGAGGGGTTGAGAAAGGAGAAAAGCATTTACTTGCTTTGAAAGAGTTAACAATCATCAAATGACAGTTTCAGGAAATAAAAAATATCACCTAGAGGATGAAAGTAAATATTCTAAATTATATATCTGATAAAAGTATAATGTCCAGAATATACAAAGAACTGCTACAACTCAACAACAAAAAGACAAACAATTCAATTTTTAAATGGGCAAAGAACTTGAATAGATATTTCTCCAAAGCAGATACACAAATGTCCAATAAGCACATGAAATGATGCCAATTATCACTGGTCACTAGCAAAATTCAATTCAAAACTGCAAGAAGATTAATAATTAACACCCACTAAGATGGCTATAATGACAATTTAAAAGAAAAAAATCATGGAAAATATGCATTTGGTAAGGATGTGGAGAGATTAGAACTCTTATACCTTGCTGGTGGGAATGTAAAATGGTGCATCCGCCATGAAAACAGGGTGGCAGTGCCTCAAAAGACTAAATTACCAGCTAGGTGTGTGGCACACACCTGTGACCCCATCAGCTCTGAAGGCTGGGGCAGGAAGATTCCAAGTTCAAAGTCAGCTTCAGCAACTCATTGGGGCCCTAAGCAACTTAGCGAGACCCTGTCTCAAAAAATAAAATATAAAAAGAGCAGGGGATGTGGCTCCATGGTTAAGCACCCCTGGACTCAATCCCCAGTACAAAAACAACAGCAACCACACACACACACACAAAAAACTAAATTACCATATTACCTAGCAATTCCACTCTTAGGTATATGCTCAAAAGAATTGGAAGCAAGGACTGCAACAGATACACCAATGTTCATAGAAGCATTAATCACAAATGCCTAAACGTAGAAACAATCAAATATTCCATCAATAAAAAAATGAACGGGTAAACAAAATATGGTACATGTGTATAACTGAATACTGCTCAATCATTAAGAGGAATTAAATCTTGACACATGCTACAACATGGCTGAACCTTGAAAACATTATGCTAAGTAAAATAAGTCACACACACATGTGCACACATACAGATATTGTATAGTCTGCTTACATGAGATATTTAGAATTAGCACAATTTATAGATAAAGGAAGCATATTACAGCTCACTAACAAGCTAGGAAAGAGGCAAATATGAAATATTGCTTGGCGACCATTAAGCAGAGTTTTTATTTAGGCTGATGAAATTAGAAATAGATGATTGTACAATATTGTGAAAGAAATTAGTGCTGCCAAATTGTATACTTAAAAATTGATTATATGGCATATTTTGTTACATAAACTTTACCACAATTTAAATTAATAATACAATATACTGACATGCATAGAATTATACAGTTGAGATAGATGAATTGAACAGAATATGAATTATACCTCAATAAAGCTGACAAAAAACATGTTTTAATGTAACTCAAACCCACCCATCCAAGCTGATGGCCACCAAGGATGTGACTGCTTAGGTGGCGAAACAGCCGGCGAAGCAGCCAATGTCCAGGGTTAATGATCTGGTGTTGGCCCCAACAGCGCTATTTCCAGTCACCACCAAAGCTGCGTGGCCACTTCCCTACCTGCTGGGTCAACCAAAGTTGACCTGTGTTCCATCCTGTGGATGGTGACACAGTAGATTTCTCATGCAACTTGTGTCTTTAGGTCTCCCAATATCTGGGTGGAAAGGGCTCTTTCCATCTACTCATTCCCTCTGCTAAGAGCATAACGTGTAAGACCCAGTTTGAGGGTGACAATTCTCCTTAGTGAATTTGGACAACTGAGTCATTCAATCATCCTCAAACAAGATGAGCAACTTGGGGGACAGCAGACACTTCTGCCAACAGATAATTTGGTTTTCCTTGAATAGTGGAAACTGACAGGGGAGAAACCAGAAGCCCCCAAGAAGGAGTCTGCCTTCGAAGCTTGGGCCAAGTGGGGCCTCCCTTTCCCTTCACTCCTTTTTCTGCTCACACTCCAGCCATGTTTGTTGAATGAAAGAGTGAATGAGTGAGTGAGTAGATGGACCACAGCACTGGTTGACCTAGGGGACAACACTCACACTGAAGAAAATGATATAAGTGGGTCTTGGAGCTATAGAGCTGGGAGAACTTGAGTAAGCACCCCTAGATACTCCTATCAGCTTGGCATTTCCCCAAATGGGTTCACACACTTTCAAGATAATACACAGGGTGTGCTTCCCATGACTTTCAGATCAAAAGACTCACTACTCCCTGATCCAAAAAAAAAAAAAAAAAGATTCACCGTAATTAACCACAGACCAGTCTCCATCCTGTGCATTCCTGCACCCTGTCTTGGAGACTAGACTGTGTACTGGGATGGTCTCCCAAAAGTCTCTCCTTCACTCTGCCTGTGTATGATAAGTGGGGAGAAGTGAGAAGGGAAAGAATTGACTTTTGATTCCATTTCCTCCATTATCACACCAGCCTCTGCAAATTGCCTCATTTGTGATTTCAGTCAAAACCACAAAAAGAAACCATATATTCTAAGTTTCCATTTTCTGAATATTACATTTGTATGTGGAAAGCAAATCAGTGATTGTGTTCCTGCTTTTTCCCTGAAATACCCAAAGGTCCTTTCAATAGGATTTAAAATATATATCAAAGAGCCCCCTCAAATCAGAGAAGCATAACAATAATGGATTGTCAACGCTAATCTAATCCCTACTACATCTTCATATTAAAACCTGAAATTTTCCACCAAGATTTCCAAATGCATCTCAGAGTCTTTGGCTAACTTCAGTTTGCGCCCCTGTGTGCTAATATGGAAACTACGATCAACTGAACATTTATTGTTTTCTTTTAGTAAATGAGTATGTGTTGGAGATCTTTTTTTTTTTTTTTTTTTTTTACTGCATAATAAAACCAGCATAAAATGAACTAGCTTCAGTGTTTCCTCACTCTTTAAAACCACCATGCCTTCCCTGCTTGTCCTCGTCTTTATTTGGCATCCTGCCTAGACCTTAACTCAGTTATCAGCCGGTGATGGGAGGCAGCCTCAAGCACAGAGCTTTCGCCAAGCTGGTGTCCCGCTGTCTGCCCTTTTGGGGGTCTGTGTGGTATGGACAGATTCTGGGATCAGTTTGCGCCCCCAAGGGGGCTTGGCCACTGTGGATATTGCTTTTATAGACTCTGGTTGTTTCTGACTCTATGTTTTTTATTACATTCCTCTGCAATTCTAGCAGCTGTTTTTGTCAAGAGTCTTAATAAAGTTTGAACTGCTAAACGAACTTTATGGAAATTGGTCACAGAAGTCTTCGCGGCACCTTTTAGAAAACCAGAGGCTAAATTGCCCCTTGGCTACCTTTCACAGTAACAGTAGTGATAAAGTAAACCTAATGGTGTGAGGGAGGGAGGACAGTTTGGCAACTGTTTTCTAAAAAGATTCCGGACTAGATTTCTAGGAGCCTACCATCCACAAACAATTGGTTTCTTTAAGTCTATTTACCACGATTTATTAGAAACGTTTGACTGTGTGATCCAAATTAGGAAGAAGTTTAAAGAAAATTTAAAAGGAGGGTTGACTCAGTTTGTCATTTGTTTGCTTTGTTTTTAATTCATGTTGCTTTTTGATGTTATAAATCTAAGACTCAGAAGAATTAAATTTAGAGATTTGGTCTATGAAAGAAAAATAAAGTGAGATAATCATTAGCTTCTCTTTTTTATTAATCATACTAAAATGCTGTTCCATATTGTTAAGCATGTGAAGTTATCCGTGACATCAAGCTGATTTGAGAGTGTCTATATGAGCCCGTGAAGAATTCCAATCTTGTGCTAGATCTGCCTTGAGGATAATGCTTTACCCTCTGCTTCACACACCAGTGTTATGGAAGAATAATTCATCAACAGACCAAAACTAACCACTCATTTCTTTGGGGTGTGACTTCATACATTTCCATGAATAAAACAGACTCAAAAGCAATAAAACAAAGTGTTTCAATCACCTTCACCAGGTAGCTGATTGCCCCATACCCCAAGTTCCTCTATGATAATGTGTCTTTTATAGAAAATCTCCTTGAAAATTCATTTTGCCACCAATACTGAGAAGTTTAAAAACAAAAAAGTTATTAGCAGCATTGCTATTTATACAGAGATAACGTCTAGTGACTTTGGGCTGGGGGGTGAAGCTCAGTGGTAGAGTGCTTGCCTAGCATGCACCAGGCCCTGGGTTAATCTCCCAGATCACACGAAAAAAAGAAGCAAAGAAAAAGAAAGAAAGAGAGAGAGAGAGAGAAGAAAAGAAGGAAAGAAGGAAAGGAAGGAAGGAAGGAAGGAAGGAAGGGAGGGAGGGAGGGAGAAAGGAAGGGAGAAAAAGAGAAAGGCGGCAAGCGGGCAGTGAGTGATGACTCAGTGAATCAAGTCACTCAGGAATCATGAAGTGTAAAATGAAGAGACAGGACTAGAAAGCTTTTCAATACCCTTGTACCTCTAATAGCAGCCATTCATTGGTTCTATAACCTGAGGAAAATTCTAGAATAAGATGAGAGATGGGCTTAAGCAGTGGTTACCCTGGATAGAAGGCACTGCTCACAGACTGTTTTCACTGTAAACAGCCACTTCCACCCTTCTAGGTGGGCTACCCAGAGAAGCAACTGACATTCAGGTGCTGCTGGATCAAGCTCTCAACCAAACTGAAATTTGCAAAGCCTGTGGTTCCAGGGTTAGCACACAAATCCAGCTTCCTCTCTCAACTGTTGAGAACTGTGTCTGATTTTAATTAGCTTTTGTCTGTCAGAATCTATTCCAACATAAAGGAGAAGGAAAATATAATCAAGGTAAAGGGCCTCCGGTCTTTGCAATGACATCATAGTGAAACTCACTGGAGATTTATAGTTCCTTCTTACTTCCCATTGAGAATCAATGGACACTTCTTTATGTAGTTTTTCTAATTAAAAAAAAATGGCTCTAGGGGCTAGGGTTGTAGCTCAGTGGCAGAACACTTGCCTAGTATGTGTGAGGCACTGGGTTCTATCCTCAGCACTACACAAAAATAAATAAATAAAATAAAAGCATGTGTCCATCTACAACTTAAAAAAAATTAAAAATGGCTTGACTTCAACCACTTATGTTCTGATAACCTAACGCCTGTGATTCCAACAGCAAAGGAATCTGCCTCTTATTAAAATGACCTCCTTAGACTGGTTGGGAATCCGTTCCCCTCCACATACGAAATAACACATTCCCTTTAATGGACAGTGGAGGGCGCTGTTGTATTTGGTGTGTTTCCACATACCAGCCTCTCCGGAAATTGCTCCTTTCTAAGGGAAAAGGATTCTTTCCCATAGTAATAGGAACATGATGTACGATAATGAAAACAATAACTACATCAACATATTTTCTTCAGAAGGCTTTCCTCCCTTGCTCAGGGTGTGAATGCAGGGCTCTTAGTTATAAGACAGCAAGGCAAATGAATGGATTTCAGGGAAGTGTAGAAAATATTGAAAAATACCTTCAAGGTGAACATGGGCTTCTCAGACCTTGTAACTTGAGGACTGTGACTACTGTATATTAGGAGTTTCATTACATGTCATTGTTCAGCAGTTTAGAGATAATATAACAGCAATAAAACATAGCAAACAGCAAGATTAACATCTGGCCACAATCAGCATGGTGTCGTGAACTAGACTCCCTGACTGCATGTCACAGGGCATGAGCCTGGCAAGAATGACAGCAAGACACGCTTCTAAACTGAGTTGTGACAGCTCCAGGTTACTTTCAACTACTACACTGAAGATCTGTGGTGGGTGCTTCTCCACTCCCTCCTTGCAGCCTAAATGCCAAGGACCCAATTTAATCCTTGCCGATGTTTGGTTCCCATAGTAAATTTCTGCTTCTACATGACAATACCTTTTTTGTAATTTCTCACTAATCAGATATTGCTCCATACCACACAGGTAACTTAATAAATCAATTTAAGAAGCATAAGCAAGCTTTTTGCATGCTCAAAAGACTCTAGAACTACAAGCAAGGAAACCTGGCTTTAGTTCAAGCACACTTTTCTGAACCCCTAGGAGGATTGCCAGATAAAATATGGGACAAGCAGTTAAATTTGAATTTCAGATAAACAACAAATAACTCTTTAGTATAAGTATGTCCCATGTAATATTTGGGCTATACTTACACTTAAAAAATAAAATTCAAATTTACCTATGCTTCCTCTAATTTTATTTGCTAAATCTGGCAATCCTAACTCTTAGACAGCAGACATCCATTTTAAGAAGGACTATACCACACAGACTCTACAGAACTTTAATTTAAAATCCTGCTTGACTATGTTGCATGAAAATAGAACAACATACAAATTTACATACATTTTAAAAAATGCCTGCTGTACAGGTTTGGGGGAAGATAAGAGACATGTTTTCTTTCCTCTCCTAACCTAAAGAGTATGCTCTCGCCAAAAGCCAAATGGAGATAATTTGGCTGATTTAATATTCTGTTTAATGGAAAACTTAGCTTGGGAAAACATGTTTGTATGAAAGCAGGCTGACAGCTAACAACATGATTCAGTCCAAGCCCAACAAAGGAGTTAAAGAATTAGCTGTCCTTCTAACAAACCCAGGTGGACCCTAGGGGTAAAGCAAGGGGCCCACCTCAATATAACCCATGATATGGCATCTGTCGCTCATGAACTCTGCCTCCATATTGATCATCTGAGAATATCCAACTCTAACTGCTTCCTGAGTTTTTTTCCCCAGGAACGACCAAGCACATGCTGAGAAATGCTTAGCAAATAGGGGCTTCTACACAGGACAGAGATAATGAGCCAGGTTGCCCTCAGCAGTCAAATAAGTTAGGCATTTATAGATGCTCCCTAAGGCTTTCAGATGATACTAAAATGCATTAAAATCCTGGTAATATAATGGGTAATGTAATGTCATTGGTTATGCTGCTCCATTAGAAACCCAACTTAGCTAGTTAGGAAGTGGATAAAAGAGAACACATACACTATTGGTAAGAACATAAATCAGAACAGCCATTATGAGGAACAGTTTAGAGGTTCCTCAAAAACCTAAAACTAGAACTCCCATATGGTTCAGCAATTTCACTTCTGGGTGTGCATCAAAGGGATCTGAAATCAATATGTTCAAAGGATATCTTACCCCCACTTTCACTGCAGCTCTAGTCACAGTAGCCAAGAGAAGGAATCAACCTAATTGTCCATTGATGGGTAAAGAGATGAAGAATATGTGGCATGTATCCATGATGGAATACTATTCATTCTTTGGGGAAAATAAAAAGGAAATTCTGTCATTTGCAACAACATGGTTGAACCTGAAGAACATTAAGCTGGGTGAAATAAGCCAGACACAGAGAGAGAACTACTACATTGTCTTGCTTATAAACGGAATTCAAAAAAGTCCAACTCATAGAAGTGAAGAGCAGAATGGTGGTTACCAAGGGTGAGAAAGGGTGAGGAGGATTGGGGAGTTATTTAGTCAAGGGTACGAAAGTTCAGTTAGGAAGGAGGAATAAGTTTTCTTGAGATCTATTGCACAGCATGATGATTATAATTCATAACAACGCATTACATATTTCAAAATTGCTAAGAATAAATGTCAAACAGGTGAAGGATATGTTAATTGACTTGATTTAATCATTTATGTTGAATTTGTATATATATATGTACATATATACACATATGTATAGCATTATTCTCCAGCTCAAAAATATAGACAATTATAATTTGTCAATTGAAAAAAAAATAGGGCTTGGGGTATAGATCAGTGGAAGAGTGCTTGCCTACCATGCCTAATACCCAGGGTTTGATCCCCAGCACTTCTAAAAATTAAAATTAAAATAAAGGCTTAAAATTTTTTTTTTAATTTTTGGGATTTGAACTTGGGTCTCAAACATGCTAGGTAAGCATTCTACCACTGGACTATATCCCCAGCCAAAAACAGTTTTCCAAAAATGAATAAAAGGGACAAACACCTGAAACCAAAAGAAAAATGAAATTTTATTCTAGGTGCAAGAAAAAATATTAATAAAAAGATGGAATTATAGACTTTCCTTTTGGGGGCAGCGGTCTGGAGATTGAACACAAGGCCTTGCACATGCGAGGCAAGTGTTCTACCACTAAGCTATATCCTCAGTCCTTCCTTTAGGGAAGGAAGGAAGGAAGGAAGGAAGGAACGAACGAACGAACAAACGAACGAACGAATGAACCCAACTTGATACCAAAGTATCCCAAAGCCTAAGCAGTGGAAAGACTGTTATATCCCCACACAAATGAAGCCAAAATCAAAGGAATCAAAACTCATCATATTATGATGAGTGTTGAATGCTTCAAAATATCTGGGTCAATTACTGTTAACCAGGCAAAATTAAGTATATTTGAGCTCACAGCAGTAAATAAGACCACCTTGACAGAATCTCAGCAAAGTCTCAGAAGGGAAAAGTCAGAGTTGGAGCATTTAAAGGGCCTTGGGTTCTGGGCTCAGGTTAGGCAGGTCTTTCCTGGCAAGACTGGTAGGAATTGGTCATTTTGCATTTGTAGACTCAGCAATATGACTGCTTGAAGTTAGTCTTGGTAAGTAAACTGTTGTTCTAATAAGCAAGTTCTTTGCCCAGGTGAACAGACTATTTTCTCTAAGAAATTATAGGAATTCCCTGAAGCAAAGAGTGAAGTTTTGATTTATAGCCTTATCCTCCTTAGGCAAAGTTTTCCTGGAACAACAACCAACCGAATCATGTTGATAGAGGTAAACTCAGGTCTATCTTCACATGACCACCTTTGGTTTCATTGGAGCCTTAATATAGAATTACTACTTAATGAGCACCTACTGTGTACCAAGCATTTTCTACTTTTACATATATGAAGCCTGCCTCAGTCAGGGTGCAGTGGTGTAGCTGGGCGTGGTGGTAAACACCTATAATCCCAGTGGCTCTGGAGGCTGAGGCAGGAGGATCACGAGTTAAAGCCAGCCTCAGCAAAAGTGAAGTGCTAAGCAACTCAGTGAGACCCTGTCTCTAAATAAAATACAAAATAGGGCTGGGGATGTGGCTCAGTGGGTGAGTGCCTCTGAGTTCAATCCCTGGTAACCCCTCCCTCCCCCCCACAAAAAGATACTATAGTCTTTTCAAAATCCTTTTGAAACAATCATTATCTGGGGGGTGGGGGGGGAGCACAGAAACATTTCTTTTCTGACAAACAGAATCTGAGGCAAGTTTAAAGGTTTTCACCAAAGCCTGCAGCCTTCTGGAATGACTCCAGTATAATGTGAAGTTAGTTCCTACACATCTGTCTAAGATCTTTCCCTCTTTTGGATGTCCCTTCTGATGAAAAAGATCACAGTTCTTGCATGAGAGATACTCATGATCCAATCTATTCGCTTAACCTAATTCAGTATCTGCTCTACCTACCTAGATGCTAGATGTGAACGACACCCTAAAACTGTGCACTTCAGCCCCAGCTTTGTGCTCAGAAGTCTGCCCTTTAGACTTCACCTGAGGCATGAGTAGCTATCACATTACTTTCCTAAGGCATTAAGTGGTCTGAGCACTATAGCCACTTTTCTTTCCCAACATAATCCATTAAAAACATGGCCTAAGTCATGATAACACCAAGTCCCCAAGTTTCAAAGTAGGACATGAAATTATATCTCAGTGACTTCCTTTGACCCAGAAGAAAAATGCAAAGCTGGCCTTATTTGGTTTATCTTCATGTTAATCATGAAGGAAGAGTGTGTTTAAAACACCAGGCAGATGGATGCCATTTTCCTCTCAATGTTAGGTGCCTCTTGAACTATGGAATTTGTTTAAATCATCAACTCCAGTGACCTTATTCTTTGTGTTTATTATGCTTTGGATGAAATAATATTGTAGGCGTTCCTATTTTTTTAAATTCCATGCTACCATAAAATATACAGTGGATCTATCACTATTTCACCAATCTGTTCATGACTTTGAAATCATAAATGGGCTAGCTTCAAATCTTCCCTCACTGAGAAAAGTAAGATAAACTCTCTTTCATTTACTTTGGAACATGCTATCTTCTTTGTTTTAAATATACAGCTCAGATTTGTGTTTTATTTTTAATAGAATTTTCTATTTTTCTTATGCCTAGCCCAGACAATTCTCTATGAAAAATAAAACTACTTTTGGGTTCAATGCTGGTATTACAGATTAGAAGGAGTTATAATTCTTTATGCATGAAAGGAAAGATTTTCTGTAGCTTTTTTATTCAACAAAACAGCAGAAATTGAATGTATACAGAAGTTTTAATGATATATTTCTGCCTGATATTTGTATGATAAAGATGACTTAATTTTTAACTGAGCCCAACTGAGATATATATTATTGTGTTGGACCAATATCGCCTAAAATAAAATGGCCTAGGATTTGCCATTTGTCTTAGTCATCTTTTTCACTGCTGTGACAAAAAGACCTGACAGGAATAATTTTAGGAGGAAAAGTTTATTTAAGGGCTCACAGTTTCAGAGGTCTCTATTCACAAATGGCCAACTACGTTGCTCTCAGCCTGAGGTGAGGCAGAACATCAGGGTAGAAGAGTGTGGTAGAGGGAAGTAGTTCAGGACAGGATGATCAGGGAACATAGACTCTGCTCATCAGGTACAAAATTAACACCCCAAAGGCATGCCCAAGGTAACCCACTGAAGCTAAAGTAGTTGCATTTTATCCTTTAAGACTGGCAAATAATAAGAATAATTGACCTATCTCTTATTTCTACCCTGTCCAACCTGGAGTGTTTCTCAATGTTTATTCATTATCACTCTTCAGGAGCCCCATTTAGACATTTCTTTCCTTATTCATTCACCTTGAATTTCTAAAACCATGGAATGGACACAGTGTTTACATGAAAAGAGGAAGATTTTTTTCACCACCCCCTTCCAAAACCAATTTTTACTCTTTTGGATACCTTATTATCTAGGTTAATTTTGAGGATTTTAAAATGTAGGGAAAGATAGCAGCCCCCCAAACTCCCACTTGGAAAGCTAATTTTACTTTCCTTGAATCAGAGCCAAAAGAATGGGTCTAAATTAGAATAAACTCCAAATCATTTTCTGGGGTTGGGTGGGAAAAGAAAAATTTCAATTCTAAACTGATTAGTTTTTCCCTGAAAATATTAGTTGTAATCTAACAGTAGTGAGCCTATGACTAATGGAAAGAAAATGTTGACCTTGTAGTTTCTGTAGTTCCCCATCAATACCCCTCACCCATTTGTTCATTACCACTCTTCGGCTGACTTATTTTTCCCACAAGCTCTGTTAGAATTAAAGATGTGAAGTAGCTGGGCGTGGTGGCACAAACCTGTAATCCCAACAATAAGGGAGGCTGAGACAGGAGAATCGCGAGTTCAAAGCCAGCCTCAGCAACGGCGAGGCACTAAGCAACTCAGTGAGACCCTGTCTCTACATAAAACACAAAATAGGGCTGGGGATGTGGCTCAGTGGTTGAGTGCCCATGAGTTCAATCTCCAGTACCAAAAAAAAAAAAAAAAAGATGTGAAGTAGTTAAAGATGCAAAGGTGAATAACACTCAACTTGAACTTATTCATCCCACTAATAAGACCACAAATCTAGAATTAGTCAAAAAATGTAAATAATTCTACTAATTATTTTAATAATTCTACTAATAATTCTATTCCCAAACACCTAGAATCTAAAGAGAAACAGTGGTCCTTGACCTACAAGAGGTTACATCCTGAAAAGCATATTGTAAGGTGAAGATATAAGCTGAAAATGCAAGATTATATTGTTATAATGTGTGCATGTATGAATAGGTAACCACAGATGCCATCATTATGTACAGCTATAAAGCACTAATAAAAAAATGTGGGAAAAAAGAAAAATGCATTTAATACTCCTAACCTACCCAAAATCCTAGCTTGGCAACACTGCACACCATAGAGCATTAGTCCTTTCCCCTGTGACTGTGCCACTGGGAGCTCTGACTTGCTGCCACTACAGAGAATCAGACAACAAACATATCACTAAGGCAAGAAAAAGATTCAAATTTAAAATTCAAAGTATGGTTTCTACTGAATACTATCACTGTTTCATCATTGGAAAGTGAAAAAAAAATGTTGGATCATCATATGTTGGGGACCATCTGTGTTACTATTTTTAGAATGAAGAAGCGACATAATATCAAGTGACAGTGATTGTGAATCATAGCCCAGTTTCACTGTTGGTGTGTACAGACAGTTTGCATCCTTTTGAATAAGTAAACTAGCAAGCTAACTTCGGCCATCCATAAATGGGTTAACAAATCTGCCTTAAAACCAATTTGCCACAGTTCAAATTACAAGTTTAAAGTGCCCATAAAGGAATGGTGAGATGACATCTCATGGTGGTCAGCCTCTACTTTGAACTTAATGAAGAATTTCAACCATTTTAAGTTCAAAATGTGGATTCCCAAATGGGGATAGACATGGTTGTAGTTTTTCAAACCAGTTGCCTCCTCTGTTTGTTTTCCTCAGCAGCCTCAGGCACCACTTGTAAAAGTTCACTTTAGCATCCACGATGTCGTGGGAGGACTTGAGCTTTGGCAAGCCCATGGTTCACTGAAAAGCAACTTCGTGCTAGCACACCATTTATTTCTGAAACGCTGGCAAAGTTGAAAGAGGCTTTAACTCCACAAGGGGCAACATTTTTCTTCAGGAAAATTGTCAACACAGGTAAAACAGCTGTGTGCAAATTAAGAGAAATTAGCTATTGAGTTAAATTCCTGTAGTTCAGGGATGGTTTTCATGGACATAAACAGACTGTATTCTAAAGTAATAAAAAGTAGCGTTTCCCAAATGAGATCCAGGGATCCCGATGATAGCATATGTGTGATCTATTATCCATCTGAGGACGAAGGAGGGGAAATCACATCATCTCTATTTGGCTGTTCCCACTCTTGTGAACGAAGGTATGGGGCTCTAGCAATTAAGTGGTAGGAGGAAGGTCAACACAGATGGAGATATGAGGACAAATTATATGCATATGAGCACTGTAAAGGGGGCTGATAGCTAACGTTATCCCAGAGGTTGGCCTTGCCAAACTTACAAGACCGTCTCCATCTTCTTGATGATTTAATAGCTGCAAAGTGTATGGATGTTGCGAGAGACAGTTTTGAGGGTGTAAGTATATGCATTGTAAGAAATATGGGAAAAAGCAATGGCAGAAGCCCTTTTCAGCTAACAAAGAAAATAGAGCCTTTCCAAAAATTTTATTAGTAAGGCCAAATTTTAAACTTGGCTACTGTCTATGAAAAAAATGATAACAAGGACTTGCTTTGTGTCCCAAAAAATGAGTTATAGGGGAGGGGCCTAGAAAAAAAGACAAGACAGCAAAAAAGATTAAAGGGCTGGAGTTGCAGTGAGTATAAAATTATAGATGGCTATATAGCAAGAGAGAAATTAAAATGTAGTCAAAAGAATCAGAGTATTGTGGAGTTAAATTGTTTGTATACATCAAACATTTCCCAACATATAGTCCCTGAACTGTAAGTTAGCTGTTCAGAAATGTATGTTCCCCTCTGTTGGTATATCATGATGCTCTTTACAATATAAATTCTCTAGGTATTATGTAAGGGGTATTTTGCTATTCATTACAACAGACTGTTTCATGGTAAATGTAGGTTGTGTTGAAAAGCTAGCCCATGCCAGTTTATGGGAGCTGATTGTTAAATATGTTTTTTAACTTACTTTAGTGTTGGGGCACTTTACCAATGAGTTACATCCCAAATCCCTCCCCTCTTTTTTTTTTGAAACAGGGTCTTGCTAAGTCACCCACACTAGACTCACACTTGCATTCCTCCTGCCTCAACCTCCTAAGTCACTGGGATTATAGGTGCACATCCCTTCGACTGGCTCTGATTGTTATATTTTAAGAAATTTGTAAATAGACTTTTAAAAACAGTTGCTGAAAAAATAAATCATATACACTTAAATTAAAACTAAATTAATTAAATTATATAAACCTAAATTAAAATTAAATAAACTATATTTTTGAAAAGGTAGTGATTTTTTACCTCAGTTATTGTATTTTTCATTTCTTTCTGGTTTTCTTTTTTCAAGCAGGTACACAATTGCTTTTTGGAAAAATTTACTAATAGTTTCTCTAATATCTTTGTCATATAATTCCAGAATCCTCTCACTAGCATCTATTCATTGCCTTTTGCCATCTGAGTTGAGACTTTTGTCTCATTATTCTCTCTCTCTCTCTTTCTCTCTCTCTCTCTCTCTCTCTCTCTCTCTGTAAAGAGGATTGAACCCAGGGATACTTTACTACTGAGCCACATCCCCAGACCTTTTTTTATTTTTCATTTTGAGACAGTCTTGCTAAATTGTTGAGGGCCTTACTATTTTGTTGAGGCTGGTTTTGAACTTACAACTTTCCTGCCTCAGCCTCCCAAATCACTGGGATTACAGGCATGCGTCACCATACTCACCTTGTCTCATTATGCTTGTGTCCAATAATTTTGGGTTGTGTCCTAGACATTTTGACTGTTATGAGATCCTTGGTCTTATTTGAATCCTATGTAAAATGTTGATATTTTTGTTTTAGGAGTCAATTAAAACAGGTAGTTTCAGGCTTATGTTCCAATCTATTGTCTTTGGTCTGTGACTTTGAGGTCAATTCAATGTTCAAGGCTTTTAGTGTTACTTGGATGTGCCCTGCATATGTACAATGCAGCACTTACTCTGGGACCTAGACAATAGTCTGTTATTTTAGTTGTCAAAGTCCTTTATGTGATGATTAGAATCAGATTCATTTCTGTGCAGCTCGGGGATAAGCCCAGAATTTATTCAAAAACAACTTGACGGAGTTGCTTTCTCGAACTCCTTTATCTTTGTGCTCTTGAGTACTTTCCTGTTTCCTGGGGCTTCCGTTTTTGATCCTCCATCTGGGAAACTGAAACTTCAGTCACTCACTCTGATGATCCCTTCCACAGCTGCACCCATTAGCTGGACCAAGCAGTGAGAGAACAGGAGGGAGAGAACTGGAGGGAACTCATTGCCAGTTTAGCAGCACTTTGCATTCTAATCTTCCTGTCCACCTTCCACTACTTATTCTTGAGACTTTTGAATAGCTGTCCCACATCTTCTCTCCTTCTTCTATAGCTGCTTTTGGTGGGATAGACATGGGAGAAGTGAGCTTCCTACATCTCATCAGGCTCTCCTTGCACCTTCTGCCTTCTGAGAGAAGCCTCCATCTATTCCCTATTTCTCTTCAGCAGGTATACCCCTGAATCCTTATACTTTGCCATTTCCAGACTCCTCTTCATCTCTTTTACTTCCCTCTGGAACTTCCCAAATGTGTTTGTATTTTTCTTAAAGTGTGGTGCCCATAATATGGGACTATTATCTCTTTAACCAGGATAGTGAAAATCTATTAACACAGTCAAAGTGTATTAGCTTTGTGAGTAATTGTATTTTATTATTGGCTGAGACTAAATTTTTGGAAATCCCTCTTCTGCATAAGAATAATGTCAGATCTTTGTCACACTACTGCAATTGGTAATTTTCACCCAAATGCAGGAATTTGGAATTTGGAATTGTTAATGTTTATAATTATTAGCTCTAGTTCATCAATCTTACCTATTGAAGTAACAATTTGGAGTTCTGATACTATTATCTATTTTATTCATTATCCATCTTAGCCTTATGTAGAAAGAATAGCAGAAAGTTTTATTATGTTCTGGGGAGACTGATGGAGTGGAAAGACTTTCAGATGTGACCATTCTTCTCTGCATTCTGACTTTACTTGGTAAGACCCTCCCCATAATACATCCCAGTAGCTATGCCTGAACATCTGTAATTTCCAAATGCATACCAAGTTCAAGTTCTTCCCCTCAAGATTCCCCTGCCCCATGTTAAGCAAGAGCTCTGTGTATACACCTGTGTCAATGTGTTAAGTAGATTTTGCAGACTAGGACAGGTGGATACCTGACAGTAGTTGGCCACCTACTCTAGAGTAGTCTGAATTTGAAAAAGTGGCTATAGGACACCTTGCCCACATAAGACATGAGGAAGAAAGTTGAACTGGTGCTGAGAGAAAAGAAGAAAAAGACAGGGTGGGAAGAAGAAATAGTGAATGGGTGTTAAGAGAAAGTGAAAGGAGGAGGAAAAACACATCCACAAGGTAAGTAGGTTGTAATCCAGCAGAACCCAGCTCTTTCCCCATTAGTTTGGGCTCTCGGTGAGGCCCACATCTATTACCATCACCTGAAAAGCTGCAATAACACCCACACATAGAGTGATCAACATTGTATTGAGATTTCTTTGGAAAGAACTCCAGAAATCCCATTGTCAGAGTCAGTGAACTGGGCAAAATGGTTCCCTTTCCAGAAAAATCCCTGGGCATCTAGAGGAGAGAATTACAGATCAACAAACCAAGAAAAATGAATCCTGGAGAGGATTGAGGAAAATCTTTTGTTTATGGAAAACTTCAAACATACACCGAAACATAATAATATAAGAAACCTCCATGTGCCTCATGGACAGACTAAAAAATAATGAGTTTGTGACCAAACCAGTTCCACCTAAACCTTCCCCAGGACACCTCTGTTGCCTCACACCACCAGATTATAAGGCAAATCTCAGAACTAGAACCATTCACTTCATGAAATTTGAACATATAGGGAGATAATTCTGTTTAGCAAAGCTGCATAATAAACTTGAAGGAAAAGTAAAACTTGGGAAGAAAAAGAAAACAAAGGTAAAACCACTAAAGAAAAATTTCAAAAGTCAGTTGTGAGGTGCTGGTGGTGGAAATTCATTTCTAGAAATTATTCTCGGATTTTGGTAACATTTTACTTTTTAAATAATGCAGAGGATTCCATTAACACTCCCTTTTTACTAAAGAAATACTACAGCATAAATCAGTCTTTATAGGGTAATGAGATTGATATTGGGGGAAATCTACCCACCCCATACAGTTAAACATAAAAGAAACATATTTGAGCTGCAGTGGGCCATGGTGACAACACTTTTTAAAATATATGGGCCGTGACCATATTTTTAGAGTTTGTGTTTATTTTGCTTCGTTCCACGAGATGTAAACTGGGATATTCAGTTATAAAACAGCATTTTATTGCTTCTGGGTAATTCCCCAAGAGAAGAAAATAAAATCTCTTTGCCTCCAAAAAAGTGATAAATGTTTAATGAAACATCTAGACCTTTCCCCTTAAAGGTTAGGCATGACTTTCGAGTATTTTTATAAGCATCTGATATCTTCCATCTGAATTTAGTTGATGAACCAGAGCATGAATATCAAAAAAGAAGAAGAAATACTTGTGACTTCCAAGACAGAATTTACTCTTCAGTAGAAGGAATTGCTCGTTAACTGAGCATTCTGTCATTTGGAAGTTTCCTGGGTTGCCCCAAACACACCCACTTGGAAACTATGGATAAGGGTTTGGAATGTCAGATTTAGCTCAAATTGCTAGCCACTTGAAAGAAAAAGTGTGAGTATTTTCTCTTCCATATCCACAAAGACACATCTACACACACTTGTCCATAAAGAATTTCTCAGCATTGGGTAGTTTTCAGCTCAACTAATTCCCAAGAACAAACAAGAAATAAATATAATGCAGAAAGTTACTTAGAATATATTAGGATCTCTAAGCAAAACAGGAAATACCTTGACAGGTCCCAGTCAGGACACCCAGTTTGCACCTTTCTCAATGAGTTCTAGATCCAGTGACCCCAGATTAGACAGTTGTACACCCAATGCTACTCATCTGCTGTCATGTCACTTTCAGATGTGTGACCAAGAAAGATTGTATTGGCAAATACCTGTGTTCCAAATGCATACCCTGTATTCAAAGTGTGGTCTTTTCCCTCCTCCTTCCCCCCTTTTATTTCCTGTTATGGTGTTATTTGCTTGCCTCATTCTTATACCTCTGGTTTTCATTAAATAAAACTCGGGAGTTGAAGACTGTAAATCTCTTTATGTTCTCTGTGGCTGAGGGCAGCCGGTCCTCATCCCTGCCTAAGCACCTCACTGCCAAAGCCACTATTTCAGCCCCAGGGAAGGGAAGCCGGTGGGGCAGGGCAGGGCGGGAAGGAGGCTTTCTTGCCTAGGGCCTGTTAACCTGAGTATACTTTCTCTTTCTCGGGTTTGTTTTCTCAGCTGGTGGTACATGCTCTGCTCCAGGACCACTAGGGCTAGTAGAAAACAGCTTCCTCTAAGATCTAACAGTCCGTTTTAAAGAAGTGGTTTGGAGCTAAGAAGAAGGGAGCTCAGTTCGAGCTCTGTGCCCAGCTTTCCTCTGTTTTTCTTATTACATGGAAATGTGAGCTGTGCAAACAGTTCGTGTTTCACATTCCACCTGTAGCAAAATCTGCCTAAGCAGACAAGGAAGGCTCTTTAGACCTTTCCCCACCTCAATTATTTGTGTCTTCCCACTTCTCTCCTTCTGCCTCCATCACACTATTTTTCTACCAAACACACACACACACACACACACACACACACACCACTATCCATATCTCCAGGGAAAATGTCTTTCACCAAAATATGTCATCCTTATAATGTCCTTTGACTCAATGACTTTTGTACTGGAGCTCTGAGCTCAACAAAGCTCCTGGAATACTTGTGACCCATCAGTACCCCAAGGAGGGTTCTATTCACTCTTCTCCTATCTAACTAAACATTGGTGAAAGTCAGCCATCAAGAACCCAGCTAACAGCTCTCACCTGGGAGCCGAAGATGACAGCCTCAAAGATGTTTCTTTCTCAGGCAACCGGAGCAGTAACCTACCCACTTTCCCTGAGTGTCCTACAAATGATTGACTGAAATTTCCTTTTATCTCAGCTGGAAAACAGCCCTGGAGCTTGGGTAGCAAAGAGCCCCCCGCCTGTCACATAGCAGACACTCAGCTAGGAACCCTTTATTGAACAGAAGAAGAGCAACACGAAGGGAAATGATGAGTGATTAGAGATGACACACACCAGCTTTGCAACGTTCCTAATTAGGAAAGAGACTGAGGAATCTGTTCCAAATGCCTGCAGTGTCTTCAGCTGTAATTTATACTACTCAGAGACAAGGGCTTGGTGGCCTTCAGGCATCTCTAGGAAGGAGGTAAAACCTGCCCCCTTAATCAGCAGCCCAGCCCTCAAGCTGAGCCCAGAGGAAATGTGCTGGGAAGTTGGTAATGCTGAATTCTTGTTCCAGGTGGCCTCTTCCCATGTTAGAAATGGGAGGGGGGAATGGATGCCTCTTTGTGCCTCACATTCTCCAGGTTCAGCAAAATGGCTCAAGGACAGAAAGAAAGGAGAAAAGAGGGAGACTAAGCAAAGAGTGAAGCAAGAAGGGGCAAGCCAGCATGAAGGAAAGGTATGGAGATCTCCCTGGGCCCCCACATGTCACCATAACTCCAGCTTCTAATTTCCAGTTGTCAGGATTCATCTCCCAGAAAAGGAAAAGCCGCAAAGAACATGTAATCTTTTGAGACAGACCCCACAGTATCTCCAGATGTTTTGGGTTATCCTATGGGGAGGGGAAAAGCCTAGGTTGAGAGAAGTAAATATGTTCATTCCCTGGAAGGAGGAAGGTCACCAAGTGGGAACGGTTTATAGGCCTTTGGAAGTATCGTATTTCAGCAGAAGGAGCCAGGAATAAGATATCATTTGTTAACTTTGCTAATCCATTAAGTAGACGTTGGACAACTGAGCTATTATTTGGAGCTCTCTGCTAGGTATCCTCTGACAAGGAAACAACGTCCTGCTGAGTTTAGGTGTGGTGTGTGTTAAGATAGCATAAAACTTTCAGCAGCTTTAGATGAAGTTGATCTTTATTTTAGGGAATAGCACATACTGAGTCAGTAGGAGAGAGAAACCGTTGCCTTCCATCCCCTCCTCAGGAAATACATGACTAGGAAATAACTGGATGGCTCAAATGATGATGTTTTATCAAAAGTTCCCCCAGAATATAGGGTTTGCATTTTGTGCTTGTATATGTGTGTGTGTGTATGTGTGTGTGTGTGGCAGGGGGTTCCTCTCTAATGAGATATCTCAGAATCATGGCAGCTTTTTGAACTAAAAGGAATGTCTGTGTCCCATTTTCTCATTCTACCAATTTAAAAAAACAAGGCCAAAGCAGGGTAGGGGAACACATGAGCACTCAAGTTAATGCAACAGAAGAGCCAGGACTAGAAATATGGCTGGTGTTCAGCAACACCAGGCACCCACCAGCCAGAACACCTGTGAACACAGAGGCCAGGGGTGTTCCCGCTGCCCTGGGCTCTTCCCATGGTTGCATCTCATCTGGGCTTTGGGTTTAGGGCAGCAGCTCTTTCTTTGTTCACACGTCCCTTCTGTGTACAGTTGATCAGGGGATGGGGGCCAGACCCCTGTGCCAGATCCATGGGGAATAAGAAGGATGCTTGAGCTGAGGCTCCTGGAAATCCGAGTCCTCTGTAGCGTCGTTCTGCATGACTTACAGGTGATTCACACAGGTCAGCCAGAACAGGCTGGCTGCACCATTCTTCCTCATTCCCATGACACAAGACAAGGCTTGACAGGCAAAGACAGAGGGCAAATGGAAGGCACGGGTTCAATGGCTCCCTTTCTTTGGTTCCTGTTCCCCTGACAGTGACCCACTGACTAGGAAGTATGAGGCTGACAGGAGAAACAAGCTGACAGATGGAGTGAATCAGAGGCTAAACCACAATCAAGAAGCCAGGGCTAGGCTCAAGGAGTGTGGTGTGATGCCAACATTGAGCATCGCCCAAAGCCTGTGGTGTCACCAACTCTCCTTCTCTCAGAGGGCTTCTGATGGACAGGTGTTATTTTGCCTAGGCAAACTTCCTTCCTTCTTCTTTTATAAACATCACCTCACTCTTTCTTGTGGGGGCCTGCTGTACTCCAGGCTCAGGCCTTCCGATGGCTGGCTGGATACCCAACTCATGAGGGGGACACAGGGCCTAGACTGAAACCATTGAAGTATTTTACCTGCTTGGCTTTAGTGGTGGGCTTTGGAGTGAGTTCATGGGCCAAGTGAAGCCAAAGAGACTCTACTGGGGAAAGTCTATTGGAGAGAAATGGAGGGAAGTTTTCTCTTTCTGCTAGATTTGCCAACCTGAAAAGGTAATAGAGCCCAGAGCTCTCTTTATGAGAGCAAAGGCAACAGGTAAGAAAACAGATCTGAGACATGGATAACAGAGAGAGAGGAAGAGGCCAAATAAATGATATCACCAAATCCTGCTGTGGTTTGAATGTGTCCCCCAAAATGATGTGTGTTGGACACTTAAACCCCAACTTAATCCCAAATTCATAGGTTGATGGTATTTCAAGTTGGGGTCTTTGTGAGGTGATTGAACTTAGAAAAATCATGTAGGTGTGACTCCCATGATGACCTTAATAACTCTTTAAGAAGAAGAGCTCCCTAAGCTAGCAAGCTTGCTCTGTACAACCATGTGATGCCCTCCACCATGTCATGATCCAGCAAGAAGGCCTTTGCCAGATGACAGGCCTTTCCAGACTCCAGAAACACGACCCAAATAAACTTCTATTCTTTATAAATTACCTGACCTCGGATATTTTGTTCTAGCAATAGAAAGTAGACTAAGACAAAACTCCTGGATTCAATTCAAATCCAAAGTTATTCAGTATATTCCTGTTTTGCTTAAGTCAATAGTCAACATTTCTGCACGGGGTTTATAATATCAGCATTCACACAAAGCTTTGGAAAAGGATAGAAGAATTCTGAAGAAATCGCAAGTCCTTTACTCTTCTGGGAGTAAGGAATATTAAGCCTAATTCCAACAAGCATTAACATGGACAGGTTTCTTCCAAAGTGCCCCTACAGCCTCTCACTCAGGAAGTCTACTCTGAGAGGTGAATACACACAACATCAGTTGCCTCTAATTTGTTCATTGTTTTGAATCAAGAGTGAGCCAGGCTAGCCGGGCACGGTGGCACAAGCCTGTAATCCCAGCACTTAGGGAGGCTGAGACAGGAGAATCGCCAGTTCAAAGATAGCCTCAGCAACGGCAAGATGCTAAGCAACTCAGTGAGACCCTGTCTCTACATAAAACACAAAATAGGGCTAGGGATGTGGCTCAGTGGTTGAATGCCCCTGAGTTCAATCTCCAGTACCAAAAAAAAAACCAAATAAAACCCCACAGAATTGCCCCAACTACCACCTGTTACTAATGATTGTCTTCATGGAAAGATGTTAATTATGCTCCTTGCTGCCCAATTGCCAGCAACTAGACCCTGTGCTCCATGTATTTGCTTGATGCCAATTTATCAGCTCACAAGGCATAACTTGGGCCTGGTCACATAAGCGGAAAGGAGAGATAAGATGAGGAGAATAGGAGAACAAAGAGAGCATAGGACATATAAAAAGGGAATACACATGTACTCCTTGGTTTCCTGATAACCCCTATAGGCCTCTTTTCCACCCCCAGAGAAGTCTGTTTCCACATTTCAATAAACTTGGCTTCAAGGCTTTCCTCAGTCTGCTTCTCTAATGTTTTAATCCATCATGTGAGGAAACCCCACTTGACACACGTAAGTGGTGTTTGTTCAGTGATGCCTATACAAATGGAAAATTGAAAATTGAAACTAACATGCAAAATACAGTGTAAAATATATATGAATATTCCAGGATTTAAGAAAAGATGAGCTGGGCATGGTGGCTCATGCCTGTAATCCCAACACTTAGGGAGGCTGAGACAGGAGAATCATGAGTTTGAAGCCAGCCTCAGCAACGGCGAGGCATTAAGCAACTCAGTGAGACCCTGTCTCTACATAAAACAGGGATGTGGCTCAGTGGTCGAGTGTTCCTGAGTTCAATCCCCAGTACCAAAAAAAAAAAAAAAAAAAAAAAAGAGTGAGCCATGCTATGGTTGCAGGAGTACATGAAGTACAACATAAGAAGAGAGAGAGAGAGAGAGAGAGAGAGAGACCATCTAACAGTCTGGGAGAAAAGACAGCATTCACAGGATGTTTGCTAGATGATAGAGAAGGAACATTAGAAGAAGTTGGGGAGAAAAGAGAGATGAAGAGTTCAAGTACAGAAATGTTCAATTTTGAACTGTCTGCTGGACACCCAAATGGTGTCATCCAGTTGGCATGTAGTTCTTCAGGTAAGAGTGGGAATGTAAGTCAGAGATATAAAATGTGGGGTCAATGATATTTGGGCAATGGGAGGCAGAGGGTTCACTAAAACCACAGGCACAGGTGGATGAAGTTAGCTAGGGATGAGGAAGGGAAAGAAAGATGACATAGATAGTCCTTACAGAATAGGGTCATTGAAAGGACAGGACCAGGGAAGCGGAACCAGGAAGGAAAAGAAGAAAAACAAGAAAGGAGGGGAGAAACCAGTAGAAAATGTCACTGAAGCTAAACAAGAGAGCATTTCCAAAAGTGAAAGCCATAGAGCCAGGCACAGTGGGTACCCCCATGATCCCAGTGACTGGGGAGGCTGAGGCAGGAGGATCACAAGTTCAAGGCCAGACTCAGCAACTTAGTGAGATCCTGTTTCAAAATAAAAAAGGGACTGGGGATGTGGCTCAGTGGTAAAGCACCCCTGGGTTCAATCCCCAGTACAAAAAAAGAAAAGAAAAAGAAAAAATAAAGAAAAGGCAAGAAAGTTACTGGCAAAACCAAATACCACAGAGGTCAAAAAGTAGAAAAGCTATGAACTATGCTCTGGATTTGGCGACATTCTGGAGAGCTTCTGTCCTCAGTATGAAAGTGGCATAAACCACACTGGACACACTGAGATGTCCCCTTCCAGGAATGGCCTTCTGCTTCTTTCCAAGAATACCAAGTGTCTCTCTCCTCTTCTTGCCCATGGTCCAAATGTGTCTCTGTCTCTCCTCTTGGTACACATCTCAATGGTAGCTCTTGACACACTGCAGGAAAATGATTCCTTCTTACATTTTTTTTTTCTACTATACTATTACCTCCTCCAGGCCAGGGACTCTGTATCATTCATCTTTTTCATTTAAGCTACTGAATTTAAATATAACTCACATCTAGAAAAAGCATACATCATAATGATACAGATCAATTTATGTTTACATATGTATCTGCCTGTGTAACCCCCACCTAGATCCAGATATAGACATTTCTAGGATCCCAGACTCCTACCCTTGATCGTTCCAAGTCAACATTATTAGCAGTGTCCAATGTTGAGCTCTCTCAAGACATTCAAGTGTGGTGTGTAGTTAGTATGAACCTATGAAATTCTCAAGGTAAGGAGGGAAATACAAGTTGGAGGTAACAAGTTTGGAGTAAATGATATTTAGGCAACGGGGCGGGGTGGGGGGAGGCAGTCAGAATTAATCTATTACCATAGATTAGTTTCGCCTAGTCTTGAAATTGATATAAATGTATAAATGGAGCCATGGCGTCTGTATTCCTTAAGGATGCGTGCTTTCATTCAACATTTTTCATCCATGATGTTGTGTGTAACACAATGTATTCCTTTACATTGCTGTTTATTGAATAAATATTTTACAGTTTATATATCCTTTCTTCTATAGCTGGTCATTTGAATTGTTTCCAGATTGTTGCTGTGAATAACAATGCTGTAATGGATGCTCTGATTCATATTTTTAAAAAGACATAGAACTTATTTTGGAGCTCAGTCATACAAGCTCTGGATCTGTCTTTGATCTTTCATTTTCCCGTACTTCCCCCTTCATCCTAGGTATAGGGCTGATAGAGTAGATAATTAATTAGTGCAAATTGTCCTTGAAATCATAAGCAATTATTCAACAAATACCTTATAGGAAGTTATGTTAATAGTTAATGCCATTTAAAAAATAAGGTATGGCATCAACAACAAACATTTTTGGATCCATTCCTGAATAAGGGTATCAAAATCTAAAAGTAGATCAAAAGTTTGGTTAACAGAAGGCATAAGCCCCTCTCTTTAAAGAAATCATAGTGCAAAGTCAAATTGGTTGATATTCTGTGTGTATAATTTCAATAAATAAATAGCCTTTGTAATGAATAAGAATATGAAGAATTTGGTTTCAAAGGGGAGTCATGAGGAAGATCTGCAGTTTTGTCAATGGAAAGAATGAGACACACATTCCACCCTCGATTGGAAGGAAATTTGAATTAATGTAACTATTTTGCACACACACACACAGAAGAAAAATAGAAAAGAAAAGAAATATGTTCAGGCAGGGGCCTTAACAGGTGCTTGACAAATGCCCCAGGAATAATGTGACAAGAAAGTAACCTCACCAATCAACATACCAGTTTTGTTTTTCTTAGGATTACCTGCTTCAGTTTTCACTGGTTAGAAGAGGTAAATAGTATTGGGAAACCAAGGAAGCAGGAGAAATCCACTTTGGTTACGTGGAGAACTATGCCCAGCCGATGCCAGGGTTTGAAGTTGCTGCCACATCCTCCTCTCCCTCCTCTCCCTTCATGGATAGAATCTGACCACAGGCTTGGCCTGACTGTGTGAGAAAAGAGGTGAAATCTTACCTGGATGAAAGGAACCGCGTGACAATGTGACTTCTGGTTTGGACACAAGCCTTTTCTTCATTCCATCTCATTCCTTCTTCCAGCCCCTGCCCAACCCATCACCCTAAGGCACGGCTCAAATCCAAACCCGAAATCAGTAGGATTTGTTGGTGTTTTTCTAAGTCTCCCTCAGTTCCCTTGGAAAACTTTCCAGGATGGAAGAAGTGACCCCCTGCACTCTAGCTTAAAATATCAATCCAAAGTTATTAGAGAATAAATTTAGGCAAGGGATGCTGGTGAGGGTGAATGCAAGGCCCTTCATCCTGTGGCCAGCAGACGCAGAAAAGAAATAGAGGACAATCGGAAAAGGAAAGAAACTTGGAGAGAAAAGGCCTCTTTTAGGGTAGATCATCCCCAAATGTATCTCCTCTCAATATCCAACTCCTCTCATTCAGTCATCAGCTTAAACACAATGACATGCTCATCAGCTCTATGATCTTGCCATGTGAATAACATGTGAAGGTTTCAGTAGAAAATAGCTTGGATTAAAAAAGACAACTTTGAGGAAAGCAAGGGCATTATTTTCACCTCTTGTATATGATTCTGTGGAACTAGTGACGCTGAGGTAGACGAGGAATGACTGGTCTGCTCACTGGAGTTGGGGGACAGCTTATTCTGGGGCCTGCATCTGGACAGTTCAGAAATTCCAGTGCTTATTCACAAGGATGCCCAGGGCCACTGAGTTCACAGGTCCAGGGACTCCATTTACATTGGGTGCCCCTGGAGAACAGAACAGGCATGAACATCATCACTGTAATTGTATTTCCTTATTGGACACTGGCCAAGTGTCCTGAAACATCCAGGACACTGTTGTATTTTAAATTGTTTATTTCCTTGTCTTGGTAAATTTATTCAAAAGTGTCGGGATCACAACTCCTGTGTTTTGCGGTCTGAATATATACTGAAAGCTAGGAGAACCAACTCTGTGCTGGAGGGAAGCTCACCCACCATTATAAGCTCAACTTATAATCACCACTAATACATGATGTTGCCATCTCTGGCCTCCCTTCTCTAAGTACCTGGAATTCCAAATGGTCAATATGCTGCAGTTTAGTTATTCACTAGAAATTCTTAGAAAATGTAGATCCAACTCAATACAGAATCCCCCATGAGGCAAGCACATAACAGGACAAGAAATAGATAATAAATAAATAATTTTTCACTTTACAGTGCCCCTCTTTTTCTTTTCTTATCCAGTCACATACCCTCAATGTCTACTTTATGAAAAAAGTAGGAACACTTTCCTTAATGTAAGGAAAGTGTAGTTTCTAGTGGCACTGAAAACACTGGTCTCTGACCACCTCCTCCTCTTTCTGACTCTACCCACGATCCCACACACAGTACTGCTCCCGTCTCGTTGGTACATCCTGTCACTGACCCAGACTTACCATGGGCCACACTCACGCGATGCCCTTTAAACTTATTCAATCTGACTTTAAAACTTGCTTTAAAAAATCATCATTGTTTCAACTAAGAATCGAGTTTAAATTCAATGATGAATCAGTGTAATGAATTCTTTGCACATATCCTCAACCACCTTGCTCCTTTCTGGTTTGCTTAACAAAAACACAATCTCAAATATGTAAATAATCACACTGTACTTCTATTAAAAATTTTTTTTTCAGCTGACTCAACAACACCCCTACAACAACCCCACTTCCTTGATCTCCTTCATAGTGAAATTCCCTGAAAGAGTTGTATATTGTCACCTCTGCACTTTCTTTCCTCCTCTTTTCTTTTGAGCCCACTCCCGACAGATTTGTCCCAATTACTATGCTAGAACTGCTTTGTTCAACGTCACTGTTGGCCTTCAAGTTGTTAAATTCAATGGCCAATTCTTGGTTCTCATCTTAGACTCATTGGCAGCTTCAGGCATTGCTGATGACTCATTTTCCCTTAACTCAGTCTTTTCCCTTGGATTTCAATATGCTACATCCTCTTTCCCATCTCCTTCACTGGTTCTCCCTCCCAGTCTCTTCTGCTTGTCTCTCTCTTCTCCCTGACCTCATACGCTGTAGCTTTCCAGAGGCTGCCAGAAGGGGCAGAATGCAGTGGCCTCTGCAGAAAAGGAAGGTGGGACTGGCATCATGCCCAGGATGGGTGGGAGTGAGAGCAGGGGCAGAAGACAGAAGTCAGATGTGTTTGCAGAAGAGAATTTAGACATTTTGAGACATTTTGAATGTTAGCAGAATCTAATGTAGAGAATGAAGTTAGTAAAAGGTTAACATTAATAAAAATTTCCTAAAAGAAAATTTTAGGAATTTTGAACCTATTATAATAGGTCTTGAACCTATTTTAATACCATAGGCCTTGGGGAAAGTGGCCCTGTCCTTTCAGAAACCACTACAAGGAGACAGGGTTTCTGAACCCCCACCACTCCACATTGTCTGCTTAAATCAGTTTCTTTAGGTTTATCTATTAGGACCTTGAAGACTGACATTTGAAGAAAGGGTTCAAAAACTACAAAGAAATTTTAAAACTACTATTCTAAAGTCTAAGAGACTTAGCATATGGTTGTACATTTACCTGGAGAGTTGGTTACAAGTGCAGACGTTCCTTCCCATCTCCACTTCCAGAGAGTCAAATTCCTTAATTCTGGTGAGATTTAATCTACATTTCACAAGTATACAAACACAACTTTAGGAAAAGTAGATTTAATGGGTCCAAAAATGCTGACTCAATAAATGTAATCTATTCAAGATTATTTAGCACCCATGGCATGCAAAATCATTTTAGGTACTTGGAGAACAAGAGGGAACAAAAAAGATAAAGACTCTTCCCTATGGAGCTCATATTCCAGTGAAGGAAGGCAGATAATAAATAAATGGATTACATGGTCTATTAGAAAGTGAATTTTTGGGTTGAGATATGAGGTGTCCCTAAAAACTCACATGTGAGACAATGCAAGAACATTCAGAGATGAAATGATCAGATTATGAGAGGATTAACCTAATCAGTGTATTAATCCATGGATAGGGATGAACCAGGTAGTAACTGTAGGCAGGTAGGATGTAGCTAGAGAAGGTACCTCCCTGGGGGTGTGCCTTTGGCATTTATAATCTGTCCCTCTCTCTGCTTACTTGTTACCATGTCCTGAGCTGCTTTCCTCCACCAAGCCCTTCTAAGAGGTTCTACTCACCTCTAGCCCAGAGCAATGGAGCTGGGCTTCTATGGACTGAGACCTCTGAAACCATGAGCCCAAATAAACTTTACCTCCTCTCTGTTGTTCTTGTTGGGTCTTCTGATCACAGCAATGAAAAAGTTGACTAAACAGTGATGAAACCTGTGATGAAAGAAAAATAGACTGAGGAGAGAACCATGGAGTGTCAGGTAGCAGGAGACTATGAAGAGAAAGGGTAGAGTAACCCTTGGGGCATAGTTAGAAGAAAGCATGGAATGTGTGTTGAAGATAGAGCCCATAGAATTGCCAGTTGGGTAGCGAACAGTATAAGAGAAGGAAATAAAGGCAGATCATTGTCAATGAGATGGAGAAGACTGCTGGGTGGGGAGGAAGATCAAGACAAGCTGAAGTTGAGATGCTTATTAGACATCTGTGGGATCTACGGAGTGGTTGTTAGAGTGTGGCCCATGCTCCATCAATTCCCCTCCGCTCTTCTATTGATCTTGTTCATGTCTTTACAGTTGCTGTTTTACAAAAGGTGTCCTCACTTCCTTTTAAGGTATTTCCCTCCCACAACCCTGATTCCACCTCTTCTCTTCTCTGGAATGCCCCTTTCACTCTACCTTCTACCTCTTTCTCTCCACTGTTGCTACCCATCAACCAGGCAAAAAAAAAAAAAAAAAAAAGATTAAAAACATATAAAAAGAAAGCACAATCGACACTGTACTGATTCTGAGCTTCCTCAAGCTACTTGCTACCTCATCTCTCTCCTTCTCTTCACCTCCAAACTTTATGAGAATATTTTCAATGGTTACCATTCTATTCTCAGCTCCTGTTTACCTCTCAACCAATTTCAACTACTATTTTTTTCACTTTGTCTTTACAAAAAAAAAAATGCTTTCTCAAAAGTGAAAAATCCTACTGAATCCCCAATCCCCAGCCCAGTGCCTCTCATATAATAGGTTGGATAAATATTTGTTGAAAAAGCCATAGCCAATGATTTCCTAATTTCAAATTACAACTGCCTTTTGTCACCAAGCTTTGTTCCCCAACCACTCTACAGTACAAATTCCCACACATTAGCTTGAGAGATCTTTTTAAATTGTGTATCTGATATGGGAAGTAGACTCTAAGGTGACCTCAGGGATGTCCACCCCCTCAAGTGTGGATGGAGTCTGTGATTTGCTGCTAACCAGTATAATATTGCAAAGGGGATGAAATGTCACTCTCATGATTACATTATATTCTATACAACTCTACCTTTCCAGTCAACTCTCTAGAGTCTTGCTTTGCTTGCTGACTTGGAAGAAGGAAGTGACCATCAATTCCACAGAAATAAGGAAATGAGTTCTGCCATTAAGAAGCTTGGAAGTGGGTCTTCCTCCAGATGAGACCACAGTCCAGGTGACACCTTGATCACAGTCAAGCAAGACCCTCATCAGAAGACCCAGCTAAGCCATGCCTAGACTCCCAACCACAGAAACTGTGAGATAATCAATGTGTATTATTTTAATGTGTCAGGTAGCAGGAGACTACAAAGAGAAAGGGTAGAGTAAGCCTTGGTGCATAGTTAGAAAAAAGCAGGGGATGTGTGTTGAAGGTAGAACCCATAGAATTCCCAGTTGGGTAGTGAACAGTATAAAAGAAGGAAATAAGTATAGACATATAAAGGTGGATCACTTTGTATGCAGTAATAGAAAAATGATAAATCAGACCATACCACTCCTTTGCTTAAACTCTACAATGGCCTCCACTAGATTAAACATTTTACCATGGTCCGTAAACACTATATAATCTTTTTTTTTTTTCCAGATTCCTTGATTTTGGTTTGCCCCCATCTCATTCCACTACAACCACACTATATACTGATCTTCATTGCTGTTCCTCAAATACCTACATCAACTTCTGCCTTGAGGCCTTTGCACATGATTTCTTCTGCTTGGAACTCTCCACCTCCAGATCTCTTCATGACTGTTCCTTCCCTTCACTCAAAGGTCAGCACTTCATGAACTCCTCCCCTGTCCATGGCCCCCACCCCAGCTCTTATCAATACCTAAGGGGATCATTATGTATCTTTTAAATTCATTGTCAACTTCCTATTCATTGTCAGCTCCTTGGGGACAGTGCCTGGGACAATATCTGGCCCTAAGTAAGTGATGGCAATATTTGTTAAATTAGTGGAGAAATTATTCTATGGACCTAAACAAATCATAAATCCTTGTTAATTGCATCCTTGAAATTTTCCCCACTTGTTATTCTCTGGATTCTCTTCCTACTTCTCTGAATAATTGATAGCTATCGACCACTTCTTTCCAAAGGATCCACTGAAGTTCTATGTAATTACTGCCTTTTGACTATGGATAGACAAAGGACTCCATGGGGGACATGGGATTCTCTCCCAGAGATTTGAAATACTCCAGTAATAGATCTTAACTGCCTCCTTACTTTGAGCTGCCAGGTAATTCATTCTTGTACAGTTCTCAGCATAAACATTTCACCATTTCTGTGCCTACTTGACATCACCTAAACGTGTCATTAACAAGAAAGGATGAAGTCCTGCACTGTGATTTATATAAATCCACACCTGCAAATTTTGTATCATGTGAAGTTGTACAAAATGGTCTATCACCATATATGTGATGTTCTGAGAAAACAGTCAAGGCTCGGACACATATGTGGACCAGTTGATCCCACTTGAAATACTAGGTTATGTGGCTATAAGTGGAAATGTAGCATGGCAGATGTGATAATGCTGCATCAAAGCAAGTTTTTGGGTGCATTTTTCTTTATGTTGATGATGAATATCCTGAACAATAGCTAAGATATTAAATATCTTCTATGTTAATTGGAATTTTATAATTTCTATGCAATCAAACCAAAGGCAAAATTGGATGCTGGGGTAGATGAAGTTGCAACTGTCATCTCTTACTGCAGATTTCTGATGTGTATCATCCAAGTAGCTACTGGTTCTGAATATCATGGTTCTGAATATTTTATGGACTTATTTAAAAAAGAATGCTAATAAAATGAGTAGGGAGAGAATTATGGTATTCTGGCTTAGCCTGATGCAACCTCTTGAATGGAACCAAGCCATGGCTATCATCCACTATGTAAAAAGAAAAGCCAATCCCCAATTTGTAGGAAAGAACTGGACTCAACAGGCAAGGAGAGGAGAGAGGTTCTGGTTCTGATGCCAGGCTTTTACAGAGTCCTGGTTGCACTCTTGCTCTTTAATATCTACACGATACACTGGTCCTTACAGAAAAGTCCTCTCTTTCCAATTCAGAGAAGCAAGCATATTGAATGCCTAGTATTGACTTTTTTTAATAGGCATCCCAAAATTCATTCCCAGATATATATTATGGGAATGATAATATATTATATATATATTATAATATATATATTATATATTGGAATATATAATATATATATTCCTGTAATATATATTATGGGAATGATAATATATATCTGGGAATGAATTTTGGGATGCCTATTAAAAAAAGTCAATACTAGGCATTCAATATGCTTGCTTCTCTGATGTGGCTTGATCAACAGTGGGGGCTGTGGATGTTATGAGCAGTGACTGGATTCAAGATGAATTTTAACAGCACAGCCCACTGGTGCTTCTGGTGCATTAGATGTGGAGTGTGTGTGTGGATGGGAGAGGACAGAAAAAGTGACTTCAAATTTTGGGCTTAGTTTTACTGAGATAAAGGAGGAACAGACTGGGAAATGAAATCAAGAATTCAGTTGCAGTCTCATTAGTCAGAGATACCTCCCTGATTTCTAAGTGGAGCTGCCCCTAGGCAGTTGGAGCACATTGAAAGGATGTAGACAGATAGATGATAGATAGATAGATAGATAGATAGATAGATAGATAGTTAGATAGATACATAGATACATAGATACATAGATACATACATAGATACATACATAGAAAGAATAGATGATAGACAAAGGCAGAGAAATAGATAAAGATGATAGATAATAAAAAGAATCACCCTGTAGATGGCATCTAAAACCAAAAAAACAAAACAAAATAGTAAGAAAACTTTTGTAGCATGTGATTTTTTTTCAAAGCTTCAAAACAAATGGTTAATAGCACCCAGTTGTGTAATTACTGAACTGTTGTTATTCAGACTTGGATATTTGGCAGAAATTGCCTTGAAATGAATACAGCGAGCCTGTCACTTCAATGAGAACAACTGTAAGTCTTGTAGCAGTAATGAAATTTGAGTTTTCCAGCAAAAGTTAGAATTTTGGAAAATTTGTATCTACCACTATGAGCCCAACAGCTTATCAAAAATTAAAGAATTTTTAAAAAGAGTTTGGTACTGATATTGATGAATGTGATTTTGTTTTATATTATAAATTCCATCAACATTTAGAAAATGTGAAAAACTCCATGAACCATTTCCAAAGTGATCGATAAATGATATTACAAAATCATACATAACTAACATAAAGAAAGACATATAGACTATAGAAAAAAATAAAGACCACCTAAATATACACTCATATATAAGGTCAAAGGATTTTTGACAAGGGGTCCAGACCATTCAATGGGAAAAGAATAGTCTTTTCAACAAATGGTGCTGGGGAAAATGGACACCTATGGGCAGGAATGAATTTGGGCCCTAAAGTTAAATCATATAGAAAAATTAATGCAAAATTCACCATAGACCAAAACATAAAACTAAAACTTCACAATCTAGAAGAAAAAAACTAAGGGCTTGAACACTTGTATTCATAACAGCATCATTCACAATAATCAAAAGGTGAAAAAAACTTAGGATCCATCAAAGGACAAAGGGGTAAAGAAAATGCAGTATATAAATACAATGGAATATTATTCAGCCTTCAAAAGGAAGTCAATTTGGACACGCGGCACCATGGACAAAGCTTGAGGACAATCACAAAAGGATGGTATCATATGATTCCACTTATTTGAGTTACCTATAGTAGTCAAATTCACAGAGACAAACAGTAGAATGGTGGTGGCCAGGGGTGAAGAAAACAGAGAAATGGGAAATTATTGTTAATGGACACAGAACTTCCATTCTGCATGAAGAGTTCTAGAGATGATGGTGGGGATGGTTGCACAGCAGTGTGAGAGTACCTGATGTCATTGAATTGAACACTTAAACATCATTTAAATGGCATGTTTTGTATTCTGTGTGTTTGGGGTGTGGGGTCTGTCTCAGTGGTAGAGTACCTGCCTAACATGTATGAGGCCCTGGGTTTGATCCCTAGCACCACAAAAAAAATAAAATGAAATGAAAGAAATATTAAGTGAATGATAGTTATATATTTTTCACTAAAATTAAAAATAAATTAATACATAAATACATAAAAATTACTCATGGGTAAAAGATCCAAAGTACAAAATATACCAATAGATTTTTAAAATAACAAAGTGCCAAAAGTTTGTTGATATTATTTCAGATCCTCCATTAGTTAGCCTTCAAAAATTATCCTTTTTTTCCCTCAGGACTGGTGATTAAACCCAGGTGTGCTCTATCACTGAGCTACACCCCAGCCCTTTTTATCTTTTTTTTCTTAATTTATTTATTTTTTAAAATTTATTTATTCTACTTAGGTATACATGATAGCAGAATGCATTTTGATTCATTATACACAAATGGAGCACAACTTATTGAGACAGGATCTCACTAAGCTGCCCAGGCTGCAACTTATATCCTCCTGCCTCAGTCTCCTAAATTACTGGGATTACAGGTGTGCTCCCCTGTGCCTGGAGTACTTATAATTATCCCAAAGAGCATTTCAATATTCCTTCTTTTGCAACTACTTATCTATGTGAGGCAAGATCATCCTCTTATACTTCAACCAAAATATTTTGCAACATATTAAATGCAAAGCAGATATGAGAATCCAACTGTCTTCTATTAAGCCAGATAGCATAGAGATTTTTTTTAAATGTAAAACAATGCCATTCTACTTACCAAGTCTTGGTAACATACAGTTACCAAGTTACTTTGGAACATACAGTCATTTTTTATTAAAATATATCATCTATATCAACATGTAATGGGCTTATTTTAATTCATATTAATGAATTTTATTTTTATATGAATTAAATATTTTAAAATGTCCTCAGCTTTAATTTGCTAAATGGTAAATGTCTACAGGTATACTCCACCTATAGATAAGCTCTTTGGAGTCCTGAAGAATGAAGATGGGTACTAAGAACAAAGAGTTTGAGGACTACTGATCCAGACTAATGTGTTACAGGGGATAAAGCACTTAATGCCCCTCTTTGAACTACTCTGCCCTTGAAGGATTATAGTTTTAATTAGTAGACCAAATTTAAACAATCCCATTTAGAGACCTAAGATCTGAAATCTGTTTAACCACAGGGCTTGCAATCAAGGTGATAAGGGGCTGTCCTCTATCAAGGGAGAATCTGTCTCTTGCCTCTTCTAGCTTCTGGTAGCTGCCAGCACTGCTGGGCTTAGGACCACAACCCTCCCATCTCTGTCTGCATCTTCACATGAACTTCTCTTCTGTTTGTGTGAAAACTTCCTCCACCTTTCTTTTGTAAGGACACATGAAATTGGATACCATTTTTTACATTGGAGTTTGATTATGTTTATATTGATTATATTTTGAATCTTCTCTTATGAAGTGCAAATACTGTCAATAACAAGTGTTTCACTTGTTCACAATGTGCTTCCTGATTGTGTTTCTAATCTTTTCATAATCCACAATAAAGGAATACCAGAGAAGGATAGATCCAGAGTTCTCTTACCAAGATTTGAATCTCAACTCCACCATTTCATTTTTTGTTCTTGAGGATGATGGTGATTTCTTTATTTTTCATTGGTTCATTATAATGAGCCATAACAGTGGGATTCATTATGCCATATTTAAATATGTACACGGCATAATTTGATCAATCTCATTCCCCCAAAACTCCACCACTTCTAAGTTATATGCCCTCAGCTGTTCCTTTGTGCTTCATCTTCCTCTCCATAAAATGGGGATAATAATACTAGTGTCTACCAGGATTATCATGACGAGTAAATAAATCCATACTTGCAAAGTACTTGCAGTAGCCCCTGCCACACAGCACCTGCCATCATGTAAGTATTAGTTGTTAGTACTAGTGCATAAACAAGGTTACCAAAAAGAAATTGGGAATGGCTTAGTGATTTAATCAGTGGAACTGGGATTATTACCATTGATATGGTTGACAGCAAGTAACAAGACACTAGGACTTGAGTACCTGCTACAGTGTGAATATGGTTTATCCCCTCCCAAACTCATGCTGAAGTTTGATTGCCACTGTGGCAATATCAGAAAATGAGGCCTTTGAGAGGTGATTAGGTAACTAAGAAGAATTAGTGCCTTTCACTTGGGAGTGAGTTAATTCCTCAAGACTGAATTAGTTACTTCAAGATCAGGTTGATTTAAAGTGAGAACACTGGTGTGTTTCGTCTTTCCACATGTACCCCCTTGCCCTTCCACTTTTCTGCCACATTATAATGCAGCATGAGAACCTCACAGGATGTGGCCACCTGATCTTGGATTTCCAGCTTCCAGAACCATGAGCTACATAAATTTCTTATCTTTATAAATTACCTGGTCTCAGATATTTTGACATAGTCACAGAAAAGAGACTAAGACAGTACTCCACAAGGCATCACTTTGCATTTCTGCAGTAGAAACCATGCCTATTTTTCAGAGGTTTCCCTGGCCATGCAGTCATGCCCCACCCATGCCCTCACTAGGGAAACCCCGTACATCCCAGTACAGCTTCTCTGAACAATCTTCAAATTCAGCCAAGTCACTGTGAGTTCTCCTCCTCCTCCACCTCCTCACCTCCTTCTTTTCTTCTTCTCCTCTTTCCTCCCCTCCTCCTCCTCCTCCTCCTCCTCCCCCTCCTCCTCCTTCTCGTCATCTTCCTTGTTGCACAACCTCTTTCTGAAAATGAATAGTATATATTTATGGAGGAAAAATGACAGCATGTTCTCTGTGAATAGCTACATCATTTGTATTCCACTTCCTGTTTCCACCATTTGGAGTATTTATAAAGTTTTCCATTTGGTCCTTTTTTGGACACACTACTTGTTTGGAAAAATTGGAGGACAGCAACTGACTATAAAAAATGGAGCTTCTGGGACCTAAGCTGTAAACACCCCATCAGCATCGCCCTCCTGTGGAAGGGTGGAATGAACCCTATCTTGGGTGGGATTTGAAGGAGCCAAACTCTAACGTGGCATAAGGAGTGGCTGAGGTGCCAAACCAGCGTTCAGATCTGCATGGAGCAGGCAACACATGCCACATGGATTTCAGCTCTGCCTGGAACTCATTTGCAGTCACTGCAGTGTGTGCACTCGCGCCCCTGCACACACCAAATGCAAAAGCAGTTGCCCAGAAAACAGAGACTGCATTAAATAGCTCTGTGGTTTCTATCCCAAAGGAAAGTGGAAAGGGGAGGATCTTTTAGAAGCTATCTCCTGATAGTGTCCAAAGAACCTTTTAGCAGAAGTCAAGCCCTAAATAACATGAATAGTGAAGTGACAGAAAGCTGAGGAAGAGCGTTGGAACTATTGGATTGCTAATAGAAGGGTGCTTGTCTGTCTCAGGGACTTTGCTGATGGCCTGTTTCTCAAGGCATAGTGACTTTCTGTGCCTGGAACAAATGATTCAGTGCATTTCCCAGAATGATTTTTCAGGCTGGCTTCTTTCTGGATGGAAGGCCCAACCCGTCCATTTATAACATGTTAATTTCAGGGCAGAGAGAAAGCCACGGATCCAAAGCTAGCCCAGAACCAAAATAGAACACACTAATACAGAATGGTTGTGAGCTTCCCTGCTCAAAATCCATTCTGGCTATAATGCTTTCCCTACAGCTTGGAATTCCTCAAAGGAAAATGCCCCATTTTATTGAAATCCGTGTGTGACATCATGGAACACAGCTTGGTTTCTCTCTTTGTTAAGTTTAATCTGTCTGACCTTTAAGAAGAAAAAAAAAAATAAGTACCTCTATTTGGCTCCTAACAGATCCCCACAGAAGAACAAGTGCGCCCAAGTTAGGTCACACAATGCCAAGATACTTGCTCATCAAAATGTTTTTTTCTTTAAAAATGTTCTCTATGATCATGGGTTGCACTGTGGTAACCAGAGTAGGTCTGACTCCCAGACGCTCAGAGAAGGGATAATCCCTGTCATGTGGAGTTGGAGCCATGGGTACCAACATGAACTACCCAGAATCAGAACTGGAGGGATATTGAGTGCTGCGGTTTCCATGTAGTTTATCCCTCAACGTTTCATGTGCTTCTAGAATTCTGGTCCCCAGTGTGGCCTTTCAATGTTGAAAGGTGGTAGATCTTTAAGAGGTGAGGTCTACTGGAAGTTGACTAGGTTGGGGGTGACAGGGGCTGCCCTGGGAAAGAATTAATGCTTTCAAGGGAATGGGTCAGGTCTCATGGGACTGGATTAGTTCCCTCAAGAATGGGTTGTTATGAAGTTCAGTTTTTCTCTCTTGAATCTGCTGTCTTGCACACATGCTCCTTCTGCATGCACCGGCTCCTCCGCTATGTTGTTCTGCAGCGGGGACATCCTCACCAGATGCTTTTTGGACTTTCCAGCCACCAGAATCATCAGCCAAATAAACTTCTTTTCCCCTTATAAAATGCCCAGTCTTAGATGCTTTGTGATCACAACACAAATGGACTAAGATCAAGGCATTCTCAACACCAGCTCTCAAAGAGGATCATGGAATGCTACAAAAAGCACCCCTGGGGTGTGTAACTAGCAATGACGGCATTAAGACTTCCAAGGCCACTGATCAATGCATTCACATGGGCTCAGGTACTCTATTAGAAAATACATGGAAAGCACACAAATGCCTTTCTTAAGATTTTATTCAAATGAGTATTATAAAAATCACAGCAAAGCAGTTAGCCTTATTAAGTAACTGAACCATTTATCATAGTATAGGAAAGGGAATTGGGGGTTAACATACTTCTAAGCATTTCATTCAAGGGAAAAAGATGAGGGAAAACACATAATATATCTTAGGAATGGTAATGTCCTGTTATTGTTAAAAACTGCTGGGACCTCATTAGAGCCTATGAAAACATCATCTGTAAGTACTGAAAGGCAATAAATCTTCAATGGCCAAAAAGAAAATGGGAAAAGGGAGGGAAAAGCAGGAGGGAAGAAAAAAGAGAGGAGAAAGAGGAAAATGAAACACAGGCGAGAATTGCCATCTACCTGTTGGTTTTCTCACCAAGCTATGAGCCAGCAATTTCCATTTCTGCCTGCCAACTGGCCTCCCAAAATGACTCTGTGAATTCAGTGGCTTGATGTGAGTTGATCAGGTAGGAGACTATGCTGAATAATTTAAAATAATTATTGATAGTAAAATGTTTGAGATAGATGGGGTTATTTTCCCCTCTTCATTACTTATACTATAACCTCTCTTATAAGGTGATCTTTCCTCCTTCCTTGTCATGGACATTCCTTTTTATAAACTTCATCCTGTGACTAAAATCATGGCAATTCTGAAAAATCGAGCAGATATTAAACAATACAAGTTCAAGTTGCTTATTGTGGACTAATCAAAGTTCTCCCTGTAGCCATTATTACTGGCACACAGCCAAGAAGCATCTTCCAGGCCAAATACCTTTACAAGATTATGGGGACTGCACAGTTAATTTGTTCTGTTATGGAACTGAAAAATGGCCATAGATAATAAGTAAAACACCCATTTACAAACAAAAGAATGACAGCATCAGCAGTGAGCTATGTGGAAAGCATAGACAGGTAGAACCTGCATAGTAATGACGTGAACAGGAAGTTACTGATAAAGAAAAGAATCTCTTGACAAATAACATCCTATATTCTGCACTCCATAAATATTACCATTTTTTTTTCTCTAGAAGAGATTAGTGGACTCCTCAACTGGTCAATCAGTTTAATACTGCAAATTCTTCAATACCTGAGCAGATTTCATGTGTCGAGCAGAAAACATGCTCACCACTATTTGCAGTTTTTATTGTCCACTGGTTATTTTTTAAGCACTTTAACACTTTTCTAAACATTTACACAGTTTTCACAAGCTTAACTATTGACTAAAATGTTGTTTTGGTTTGCATCTTCATGTTCCTCCATGGCTGTGTTGAAGGCTTGGTCCCCAACTTATGGTGTCATTGAGAGGTGGCAGAACCTTGAGGAGGTGAAAGAAGTGGGCCACTGGGGCCATGCCCTTGAAGGAGACACTGGAAACCCAGCCCCTTTCTCCCTCTCTTTGCTTCCAGGCTGCTATAAAGTGAGCAATTTTCCTCCACCATGTGCTTCCAAGGGAACCGGATCAAGGGACCATGGACTGAAAACTCTCAAGTCATGAGCCAAAATAAATCTTTCTTCCTTTTAAGTTGATTTTCTCAGGCATTTTGTCCCAACAACAGAAAGCTGACAGACCCAAAAGCTAAATTATTAATTAATTATTAAATAAAAATCTATAAAGACTGCATGTATAACTCAGTAGTAGAGCACTTGTCTACTATGTCCAAGGCCCTGGGTTCAATCCTAGCACTAAAAAAATAAAGACATAAATAGAAAAAATATTAATAAATTTGACTTCCCAAAACATATAAACATTGATTGATATTTAAAAATTAATAATATTCTACCAAACATTTAATGTGCTTAGGTATTAATGTTTTATACAGTTGCACTGGATCCATTACTACAGAAATTCCTTTACACAATTGTACTTGATGCATTACCACAAAAATTCTCCCAATCATTGGCTTTGGAAAATGTGATGTTTTATCTTTTTGTGACCTTATTCATCCTCTTATCAATATCAAAACCATGATCACTTAAAAGTCTTATCTTTGCTGAATATCCAGTACAAGTTTGGCTGTGGCTTGAATATGGGTAGTATACCCAAAAGGGTCCATATGTTAAAGACTTGGTCCCCTGGATGGAGCTATGAAGAGGTGCTGTGGATCTTTAGCATGTGAGGCCTAAAGGGAGGTCATTAGGTACTTGGGGGGTTGCCTTTGGAGTGAATTACAGATCCCTTGTCTCTTACTCTTTTTCCCCTGGCTTTTGAGGTGTTTGCTCTGCTGCATGCTCCTGCTTCAATGTGTTCCTTTGCAAACAGCCCAAAGCAAACGGGGCTACTTCATCATGGTCTAAAACCTCCAAAACCACAAGCCAAAATAAGTATTTCCTCTTTATAAGTTAATTGCCTCAAGTAATTTGTTATAGTGATGGAAAACTGACTAATACACTCCTTTTCTAACTCTCATTCCACATAGGGCCTTGAGTTGTTTGGGATCATTGAAACATCAGAATGTTTCTTTCTTATCAGCTATTAAGATCCATAATATTTACATAAAGATGCCTGCAAAAACCCAATGGCCATACTTCATCTACTTTTCTGTATAGGTAGCTGAGATGACCCAACTCCAATGGGATCATTCACACCTTTAAAGCACTTGCATACTATATGTAAGGCCTCAGATCTGCTTGTCTTTTCCATCTTCCTCTCTACAGGTAGACTTGATTTAATAAGCACAACACAGAAATGAAGGAACAGAACACTTATCAAAGAAATTGAGGAACCCAGGAAGATGAACTATATTGGATATACTTCTTTTAAACTTGATTTTGTGCTATTTGGATTAAAGACGAATACCACCTGATGATGATGATGATGATGATGATGATGATGATGATGATTATTATTATGAAGATTTGTTATCACTTGTCTCATTATTTCAGCACAGTGGTTCTCTAATATGGCCCCCAGATTGGCAGTACCACCTGGGAACTTGGAAGAAATGAAAATTATCTGGCCCTGTCCCAGACCAACTGAAGAAGAAACTCTAAAAGCAGAGTCCAGCAACTTTGTTCTTACAAGTCCTCTGGCATGCTACATGACTCTGGCATGTGCTGAAGTTTGATGGCCATTCCCATCAAGAACTTTAATCATTTTGTAACTTCCTCGGTTATAAAGATGTTCCCCAAATTTTAAGATGACTCATCTTTGAAGACAATGTCAACAGGAATTAATGTTGGTTGGAACCATTTTGTCATGCTGTTCCCAGAAGACTGTTGTGCATACAGGTTAGAGATAAAGACTAGATGTGTTTCTTCAATCAAGTCACAGGACTGGATTGTAATAGAGAAAAACAACACTTTAACCAATGAAATTACAACTTCATCAAGAAGAATGAGTCACAAAAGAGGGAAATAATTGTGTAGGAAGAAAGGGAAGGCAGAAAAAGAGATTCTATGCAAAAGACTAAACTCTGGACATCATGTATGAGGCCTGAGGTTCGATCCCCAGCATGTAAGTGGAAAAAGGAATTCTTCCACTGAAAAAGTAGAGTCTATCCTGCACAGGACCATTCAACTGTCCCCTTCCTGTTCTCTATCCAGGATGTTTAAGCTGCTGAAGGAAATTATAAAACCATACAGATGAATTCCACTATGTGGTCTTGATTTTCAGCCTTGCTTGGGTCAAGAGTGAATTCTGCCATCCCCCTGCTTGTCTTTAGTCTGATGCTCCTTCATCCTTCCCAAAACTCTTTCATGTGGTCCTGATTTACGTAAAATTTGTCACCCCATCATATTGCCCTTCACTTTCAAAAAGTGACCTTACACCCACTTCAAAGAGAAAAGAAGTCATCGGATCAAAAATCCGTCAAATTTCTACAAGCACATTCATCCTTTCTTCTTCCTCTATGTTAAAATGAAACAGATGACCCCCTCGTAATCTGAGGTTAACATCTTCACTTGTGTAGAAAAGTCACCACTTGTGCACACAAAAGCATTTCCCTCTCACGATTATCCCCTTCCTCATTTCTCTTCACTATCTCTTTCTATACAGATGCATTTTAAACCACTGTACTCAGATCCTTCTTGCCCCATGTTTCCTCCAACTACTTCTATCCTTCCAACTACTTGTTATTCTAGTGTGAATCATAGGTAGTTTGTATGTTAAAAGCAGATTCATGTGTTTCTCTCAGGAAATATCTTTATTCTCTCCACCACTTCACTCCAACCTGTTATGTGGAGTTTTTTTCTTGTCCTTACCTGGAAGGAGGACTGAGAAAACATATAGGTCTTCTGCTCATATATGGTTGTAAGAATAGGTGCTGGAGTTGTGGCTCAGTTGTAGAGCACTTGCCTACCATGTATGAAGCACTGGGTTTAATCCTCTGCACCACATAAAAATAAAATAAAGGTATTGTGCCCATCTACAACTAAAAAAATTTTTAAAGAATATACAAGAACAATCTTTTAGCCATTGATCTGGTTTTTCCTCTGTCATAATCAAAATTATGAACTTTTAAATCTTCTCCCCTCTCTCACCATTGGAGTGGCCAGGGATCTTTCTTGTTACCAAGCTTCATGCTTCTGTTGCTGTTCCCTCCTCAAAAATCTTTCTCTGGCTCCATCCAGCATTAGATAGAAAGGAAGAAGGAGACATAGGGCCAGGGTAGCTCTTATTTGGCAGGTAGTGCCTTCACCTTCTAAAATTGTAGTCTCAGGAATGATGCTACTGCTCAGTGGTAGAACACATGGCCACATGCATGAGGCCTGTGTTCAATACCTAATACCACACAAGCAGTAGTCCTAGCTCATTAATGGGGAGTATATATATTCTAAGCCTCTTAGTGAATGCCTGAAACCACAGATAGTGCTGAAACCTATATATATTATAATTTTTTCCTATACATACATACCTATGGTCAAGTTTAATTCATGAAGTAAGCACAGTCATAAATTAACAACACTATAGAAAAATTAGAGCAATATACTACAATAAACATTATGCAAATGTGGTCCATCTCTCTTTCTCAAGAGTTCAGACAAACATTAATATTTTGGACCATCATTGATAGTGGGTAACTAAAGCCATGGAACATGAAATCATGAATAAAAGGAAACTACTGTAGTACTCTTTGGTCTTTAGGACTGACTATTTTTCTTGGTGTTCTTTTGTGAGTTTTTCAAAGATGTTCCTATGACTATAGAGCTCTCATAAACAGCCCCCTGCTTCCTCTGGTGGGCCACTTTCAGCTTCCCATTGACTCTATTTCGGATGGTCCAGTCAACACAGATTTTCTCTGTTGGGGTCTCTGGCCCTCCAGGCATCTCTCTTGTGTAAAGTTCACTTAAATATGACTCCAGACATTCATCTCCATCAGCATGGTGGACTAGAAACCCTAAGTGAACCAGCTGCCACTTCAGAAAAGGAAAATAAATGAAGTCTGGATAAATATAAAACAAAAGAAAATAACATTTTAATGAATCAACATGCTCCCAATAAAGTGAGGAATCTATCTTTCTTTGAAACTTGGAACCATCCATGAGTTTCCAGTTTCAAAGTAAGACACTGAGCCTGGGAACCATGGAAAGTAAGCAAGATCCAAACCAGCCTTCACCCGAAACTATGTACTGAACTCTGATGACCTTTAGTTTCCATCTGAGAGCTACACAGTGGCATGAGAAACAGGAAATTAAGCCTTGAGCCCACCCAAGGTGAAGAGGCTCCCACACAAAGTGAGGCCTATAACATCACAGCCATAATATAAGGGTAAAGGGGAAACAAACTCAGCAAAGAAACAAAGTAAGAAACATGTCTATCTTGACAAGTCTTAACTACAATCCCCATTCATATGGATTTTCAGTTAATACATGCTGTATTGATATTTTTAAAAAACAAAGACAATTTTAACTCAATCTGGTTCCATGTTGGCCATGGCCCCAGGCAACTGGTAGAAGAAATCTCATATATTCTCAAAAAGAACCCAACCTCAATACAAGTCTCAAAGAATCCCAATAGATAAAGTTGCAAGAAATATAAACACACAAGGAAACAAGCTACTGTTAAATTGAATTAAGTTTGGCCCAAAGTCACCTCTCTATATATTTTAAATTTGTCCTAAAAGTTTCTCTATTCATAGTGAACTGTAACCTGTAAACAGATTGTAATCTAACCTACAAGTGTATTCTTATAACAAGACTTATAACAAGTCTCAGCTAATCAGAGCAGTTGAACTGCCGGTCAATCAGGGGCTGAAAGCTGCTAAAATATGACTATATATGAAAAATGCTAACTGTAGCCAATCAAGTTGTTTCTGTATGGCACTTCCTTTTCTTTGGCTATAAATAGAGCCTACACTTCTGGTAAGGTACAGTATTCTGAACCATTCTGAACCATTTCCTGTCAGAACTTCCACTACTGCTGGATTCACCAATCTTTTGATTAAACTCTGTTAAATTTACTTGGTCTAAAGTTTCTTAGTTTCTTTCTTTCTTTTTTTTTTTTTGGTTCTGGGAATTGAAGTCAGGGGTACTCGACCACTGAGCCACATCCTCAGATTTATTATGTGTTTTATGTAGAGACAGGGTCTCACTGAGTTGCTTAGTGCCTCGTCATTGCTGAGGCTGGCTTTGAACTCACGATTCTCCTGTCTCAGCCTCCCAAAGTGCTGGGATTATAGGCATGTGCCACCGCACCCGGCTCTAAAGTTTCATTTTTAACAATGCTATAAGCAAGAAGCATCAGGAAAAAAAAAAACATATATGTGTAAGTTCCTCTGGAAGCAGCCACAGGACCAGAATTTGAGATGATGTTTATTGGGATAAGCAACTCTAAAAGAAAGGGAAGAAAGCAAAAGGAGAAGTTGCACTAAAATGAAGCTCTGACAAAACATTATGCAACCCAGCAGTAGAAAGCACTGATAGGGATGTTGTTCATCAGGGGCGTCCTATACCAGGCCAAAATGCTATCCCCACTCAGTCCCCGGAGGCAGGCTGAGTTGAATAGGGCATAACTATAGATGAGGCAGTTCTCTGCTGATGGCAGCTGTCTACTGACTTCATTCCTCCCCACAGCTAGGCAGAAACATCTGAGCGTTGAGTCTGTTTTGAAGAGAAATGTAGATGACACATGTTATCGGATACTTGGATAAGAGTGAGACAGGTATCAGAATAGGTCAGGTAATGATGTGAGAAGCAAAAATTATCAGAATATAAAATAAGCATCTGAATGCTTTAATAAGTACTTTGTCACTTCAGCAATTTGAAAATGAACAACAAAATTTGTAAAGAGAACCAATTTGTGAAATAGAACCTCTAGAAATGAAAATTATATTTGAATTAAAACTTCACTAAACAGAAGATTAAGCACAGACCAAAGAATTACTAAACTGGAAAATAGACATAAAGAACCATTCAAAATGCAACCCAGAAGAAAAAAGAGTTGGAAGAGGGAATGAAAATATATAATATATATAGAAACCAGGCACGGTGGTGCATGCCTGTAATCCCAGCACTTTGGGAGGCTGAGATAGGAGAATCGCTAGTTCAAAGCCAGCCTCAGCAATGGCAAAGCGCTAAGCAACTCAATGAGACCCTGTCTCTACATAAAACACAAAATAGGGCTGGGGATGTGGCTCAATGGTCGAGTACCCCTGAGTTCAATCCCTGGTACCAAAATTAATAATAATAAATGTAGAGTTCAGTAGAATATATAAAAGAGATTGAAGATAATGATTAAGAAATTTAAGTCTTTGAAAGACTCAAACCTGAAAATTAAAGAAGCCAAATTAATTCTTTGTGGGATAAATAAAAATAAATCCTAAGTCAGATACAGCATAATAAAACTGAATAACATCAAAGAAAAAGAGAAGATTTAAAATGCAAATGAGAAATAAAAGACAAAAACCTTTAAATGGAAGAAATTATATTAAATATTAACTTCTTGTCAGCAATAATCAAAGCCAAGATTTTTTTCAATTTTCAGTTAAAAGCAAACAAAGCATTTGACAACCCTAATTTAAAACTTATTTTTTTATCAAAACACATCTTGGGGCTGGGGCTGGGGCTGGGGCTGAGTGGTTGAGTGCTTACCTTGCATGTGTGAGGCACTGGGTTCTATCCTCAGCACCATATAAAAATAAATAAAATAAAGATATTTAAAAAAATCTTAAAGAGAGTGAGAAAACAAGGAAAAGATTGGAAAAAGATTTGCAGCATATGTAACTCACAATGTTTGGCCTCCATTACAGATGAAGTCCTCCTACTAATAATTAATAAGAACAAGACAACCCAATTAAAAAATGGGCAACCAACTTGAACAGGCATTTCACACTTAGAAAATTCATATGAGCAATAAACATTTTATACTTAAGTTTATATGTACTCTAGGAAATTAAAATTAAAATCATAATGACATAGCACTATGCAAGGTTGTCAAAATTTTTTGCAGTTTGATAATATTAAATGTTGGTTGGGATGTGAAGCAACTGGGACTCTCATATACTTCTGTCAGGAATGTAAGCTAAGGATAGGATGTGATAGAAGGTAAGAATAAAGGATCATTTCAGATTGGGAGGTTTGAGATAGACTATCCAAAAAAAAAAAAACTTTGCTGAGATTGAAAAACAAGTAGGAATCGCTCAGATCAAGTAAATCTAGGCAAAGAAAAATTTGTGGAAAAGCCCAAACAGTGAAGGGCTTGGCATGTTGAAATAACTGAAAGAAAGCCAGTGTAGTTAGGGAAGAAGGAGCAGGGAGCACAGGGTCAGAACAGCATGGGATTAGGCTAAAGAGACAGACAGGTGTCAACCATGTTTGTTCACATTACTCTGAGGATTTTTATTATTAGTATCCCAAGATCCATGGAAAACAATTAAAGTGTTAATAATCAAGGAAATGACATTATATTTGCATTTTTTAAAGATTACTCTTGCCAATACTGTGTGTGTATGTGTGTGTGTGTATGTGTGTGTGTGTCGGTGTGCGTGTGTGCCTATAAAAGTGGATACAGTAAAACCATTTACTTAGAGGCCTTTTGCAACAATCCAGGTAATTAATTAATAATAATGTCTAGATGGAAATGGACAGATTGTAAATATTTAAGAAGTAAAAATCAATGATTTGTTTATAATACTGAGGAAGAAGGAAACTGTAAACAATTACTACTGGTGTCCAGGGTCTGGGGTGCAAAACCAATTGCATTGTGGTTCCATTCACTCAGATAGGAAATACTAGAAGAGGACAGGGTTGTGTGTGTGGCAGAGAAATATAATTAGTTCAGTTTGGTACATGTTGATTTTGATATGATTTATTTGCCTCTAAATGTAAAAGGATGCATTTAATGTACAAGTTTGGATCCAGTGGTGTTCTGGAACCAGCTCCTATTGGTTTGAACTGTCAGTGGTCTGCATCTCTTCCCATCTCTGCATTTCCTCAGGTCAGTAGCTCAATAGCAGCCATGGCGAGGATATTTACACCATGGAAATTGGCAAATGTGACAATTCAGGGTATGATTTTTTTCCTTTGGAGAATGGTTTGCTAAACATTGACCAGTAAACCACTCTTTGGATCACAGAAAAGTATGCTATAGAGATAGGGAATTTGAGAGTCGAGGGGAGGCGGGAAGCTGGAGGTTCTCAGCTGCGCTTTATTAGGCAGCAACTCATTTTGCACACAGAGCTGAAAGTCTTAGCAGGGAATTTGCTCACACCATCACCATAAAACTACCTCTTATTGACATATGAATGGCCGCCAGACTCTTCAGACAGATTGGGATAATTTTATAAGAAAAGGAGTGAAAAAGAAATGTTTGTCAAAGAAACTCAATGCTCCTGTTTGAGGCCTCTGTAGTATGGCAAGGAATGTGAAAAAAGTGTTACAGGTTTATATGCATGTTCCACTTTTTGCCTTTGGGACCATTTGTACTTGCTTCCTTGGGAGCTGGTGGCCTGATGCCAGCCCTGCATACCCACCAGCACCAGGTGTCAAGCTTCGTACACACCTAGCCCCACCTGACCTTACATCCAGGCATAAGCAAGCAGACATGAGCAAAGATCCCTGCCAGCAGCCTCATTTCCACCCACAGAACCATGCACTTCCAGGCAGCACATGGAAGCAGAATTTAAGAAAACACAGTGGCTAAGGTGTCTGACAACTGGAGCAAGACGTGTGGCTAATGCTGGTGGGGAAGGGCTCCCAGGAGCTGCAAAGCAGCAGTTATGCATGGTTCTGAGAGAGCAGCAGCTCCTAGGAGGTGTTGGTACCCTTCCAGAGACAACAGCTGCAATGATGAATAGGAGCACCTTCCTCTGGTTTAGGACTTTACACTTCTCCGAGTGTTTTCACATATAATTTCTCATTTGTTTTTTACAACAGGTCTATGGAGTCGAAAGCACAAGTGTCACTATTTCCCCTGATTTTAAAAATGAAGTAACTAAGGTTTAGAAAATATAGTTGTGACTATACCATTCCAGGCCCTTTAATTTAACAAGGACCACCCAGCAACACTGCTAGGATAAAATTCATTCCAAGTATTTTCCATCTTTCTTCTCTCCAACATCTTACTGTTAACATCTCTGTTTTTCTAAATTCTACCCTTCTCTACTCTTCTGCCAGTTTGAATTCCAGGAAATGGTCTATATATTTGCACATATAATGGAATATATAATTATATATGTAACTTTGTTTATTAGTAACAATGTATATTTTGCCTGCTGAAACATCTGAACAGATAAGATGTTTTCTAAAAATTCCTAAGTCGAATTCCAAGTGGTATCCATCAAATGAGTTCACATATAACCATAAAAATGTTTTTAAAAAATTATTGTGTCCTACTAATAAAATAATAGGTGTATTCACATTATAATATTTGGAAAAATTACTTTCTTCTGCTTATAAAAATAAACTGTTCCAATTATAAAATTTGAAAAATCAGAAATACATTATCTTCCATATTTAATATTCAAACAAATATTTGGTGTAATAGAAACATGATTAGGATAAATATACATCCTACCAAGGCAGTGATTATCTTGAAGGGATATTTATTTGAGTATAAACAATGATAATTTCAAATATAATGACTATTTATGTATATGAATAATCATATGTACATATTTTCAATCAATCTCATCCTATATATTCCCCTCAAATCTTACTTTAGGTAGAGTCTTAAGAAGTAGCTGCGGAATTGTAAAATACACAGTGACTTTGGTAGTCAGTGTCTAAGATGGGCCCTATTGGGTAGTCCTCTGCCATATTTCTTTGCCACATGGGATATTCCGGAAATGGTGATATGTGATTTCTAAAGCTAAATAATGAAAGACACATGGTGTCTTCCTATCTTTCTTTTGGATCACTCACTCAGGGAAACCAGACACCTTGTTGTGAGGACATTCAAGAAATCCTTGAGGCAAGGCTACATGGAAGGGAGCTGAGGCCTCCTGCCAACAGCCATGTGAGTACACCATGTTAGATATGGCTCCCCCAGCCCCAGTCAAGCCTTCAGATGTCCACAGCCCCAACTGACCTCTTAACTACAACCTCATGAGAGACCCTGAGCCAGAACCACCCAGCTAAATGGCTCTTAATTCCTGGTTTAAAGAAACTATGAATTAATAAATGTTTATTGTAGATTTAAATCACCTAGCTTTGAAGTAACATTATGCACCAATAGACAACTAACATACCAGCTTTAAATCAGACAACCAAATTTAAATCCAGGATCTATCACTTACTGGGTAAGTAGCCTTGGGAAACACATTTCAACTCTTGTTTATGAACTCCTTAAAATACAAATATTATCCACTACAAAGCATTGCTTCAAAGACTGAATATGATCCAATAATGTAAATATTTTACATTGTTTAGCAAAGAGTTTAGCAAAGAGTCAGCATTCCTTGGATTACTAATTCTTTCCAGTTTGCCTAAAACTTTTTGGTTTTAGCAGTGAAGGTCAAGCATCCAGGGAACCCCCTCAATCCCAGGCAGATTGAGACAGTTGGTCACCCTCATATTTGTTGAAAACTTGATAAAGATGAAAAAGTTGTTAGTAGCAACTAGAAAAGTAAGAAAGTTTGGAAGCACCAGGTGGACTTACCCTACACCCTATTCCCCTGAATATTAAGAGAGATGTAGGTGATAGGATTGCATCGACATGGTCTGTGAGATCCAGATTCCCAAGTGGTGATTCTACTTCTTAGACATCCTGCAGTTCCCCCAGGAGTCCCTGGTGTGCTAGGGAGCTGTACTCTTCTACCATACTGGCCTCACAATGGAGGTATCCCTATGACTATTCTTCCTGAAAGATGGAACAGAGATTTATCAAGAAACAAGACCCATCCAGAACATCTCTCCAGACGATAGTCAAGGATTGGGAGGTGCTAGATCAGAAATACAATTCTGCCAATGCTAAGTGGCTACTCTAACCTGACTTCAGAAGCCCTCATTAGATTGGCCTTTGACCATCCCTTACTGGGCCCCTATGGAAACCCCAAGTATGTCCTGGGTTCCTAAAAGTCCACCACCCCATAGGACTGAGCCCCCTTTGGTCTATCTTGGGTTCTCACCTCTACCTGCTTGTTATTTTTCACCCATCTACTACACAAAAAACTAGCTCCTTCTCATCTTTCATCTCTGTGCTTTGGCTTTGCTCCCTCTTAGTTCACCCACTCCCAGGGATCTTATGGCACTTAGTGCTTGTCTTAGTAGTACCACAAACTATCAGTTTCCTCTTTATCCTTCCACCAGCAGTCAACAGTCTGCTTCAGCTCAGGACTGTTCTTGCTCACCTGTTCTCCACAGTGCTTACTACACAACAGATGCTCAATAAGTAATTGTTGGGTAAATGAATAAATGCACAAATAAAGGCCTTTCCTTCTACTTCACTCAATTTTCCAAAGACTGCCAATCTGGGAAGCAGAGACAAATGTTCTTTTTATCTCCCTGGGGAGGCACACTTTGCTCAGAAATGAGTCAACGAAGGGAAAAGGAAGCAAGTACTCCAGAGCTCATCCCTATGCAGGACACCCAGAAAGGGATGATGATTGACAGTCTGCACTCTAGCATCGGGAATATCTTTTCTAGAGTGAGGCCAGGTATTGTAAGGACTCCTAAATGACATCATACTCTCTGTCTACACGGATTGTTTAAGAAGTTGAGGATAAAAGCAACAAGTCTTGAATGAGCTTTCTTTATTTTGAAAACAATATGACACAGACCTGAACTGGACTATTTGACAAACTCCAGTCTCGTGGATTCTCCATAATGGAGAACTTCTGCCCTCAGCTACTACGTCCCCCACCCACAGACTCCATCATAGGCAGTGGGGTATTCTGGGTAACACACCAGAGACTAATTAGCAGGCAGATGCTGAAGCAGCTGGCCTTCTGGACAGTGATAGGAGGCATGAGTGAGTTCTCGTGCTGCAACAGGGGCTTGTGGCTCACTGCCAGGGGCTCCTACTTCATGCATAACGTGTCGGGGGGCAGACAAGGAGAATTTCTTCCAGAAATCCTGCTCACCTCAACATCTGCTTCCATGCTCTTTCCAGAAGCTCAAGTAAATTGACTTGCTACTTTCAAAACCAGGTCAAAGTAAGTAGAAGGGAAGGATGTTTTAACAAATAGGCTTCATTCCATCTGGTAAACAAGAGGAAAAGGAAAAGAGTGACGAAGACTTATAAACAAGAGCAAAGCTGAGAGGGTAGCCTTCACTCCATTTAGAGTGAGTAAAAACAGACAAAACCAAGGCTCTGAGACAGCTTGTCTGCCAGAATGCTAAACAGGGAAGGAAGCGACTACCTGGTCACAAGCTTGTTTTACTAGGAATTTACTATTATGTGGCTACTGTTTGGAAGCCAAGCACAAAGCTGTATGTGCCTCCCTCTCTAAGACAACATTATTATGAAAGCATATTAGTGTCAGACTGGATGGCCGCAGCATCTCTGGTGTTAACCAAAGGGACCTAATGTTAACTAGTGCTGTTATGCTTTCACATACAGTCTTTAAGGAGATCCTTGTGACAAAGTTTAAGAAGATATGATCATCCCTGCTTTACACATGAGACTAAGCAACTTAAGAGCACACAACTAGTAAATTTCAGAGCCATGATCTACACCTATGGCTTCTACCGTTATTCAACCACTGTGTTGTCATCTCATGCCACATTCCACACAAGGCTAAGTGACTTTATTTTGTAGTTTAACAGTGATTTTCCTGAATCCAAGGCCGATCACAGCAGGCTCTCCATCAGAGCATTCTCAGCAGATGTATACCTCCAGGCTAACCACTGTGTTTCCATTTGCCATCCTGCCTCCTTCTCTATTGGGGTTTAGTACATTTTCCATAAGATGGAGCATCAAGGTGACTATATAAAACTCACACTCACTTATGCTTTTTTTCGTTTTGTTTCAAATTTGAAAATTTAAATTCCCCATCTGCTCACAGAGCCTTGTCTGGAATTAACCAGACAGTGATCCCCTTACATTATAGAGTGGGTGCAGAGTTAAGGAAGCGAATTGAATTTACAGTGGTAAGTAAACTTTTCTTGCCAGGAAACTCATCCAACCAAGGTTGGAAACCAATCCTCAAATCTTGGGTATTAATTGGACCCTTGGCCAAAGCAATCATTCTATCAGCCAATTAAGGTCCTTGGAGCAGCAGCACACTGTCATCCAGAGCCAGCGCCAAACCCACGACTTTACCCCTTTGTCTCTAGTGAATTGAATTTCCTCTCTTCTGTCTGCTGGCAAAATTAGAGCATTTTTAAAGCTCTCCCAGACTCAGCTGCCCAGGCATATTTTAAAAAGAAGCCACAGCCAGTTTATTGAAACTTGTGAAAAGTTTGTGAATTTTCAACAAAGGTCCTCAAGGATTTTGTGTTCTTCTAGAATGAGACAAAGAAAAGAAGGGAGCCAAGTGGGGATGGGAATTTTGGAGGCCAAATGATGGCCTGGAATTTTGTAGAAGATGTGCCAACTTCTTACCATCTTTCTTTCCAATATGAGAAAGAATGCACACTCAGGACGCACACTCTTTCTGCTGTTAACTGCTTTCAGCATCATAGTGGTGAGCATGTTCCAATGACAATCATGTTTCAGATGAGTATCACTATCACTCACTGGAAAGACACAAAATGAACACTCTAGCATCCTCTGGCTGTAGATTGGAATCCAGACTCTGCTACTTCCTGGTTCTAAAACCCTGGGCAAAGAAGTCAAATTCTCAAAATTTCCATGCTATCAACTTTAGGCTGCCAAAAGGTTTAAATGAAAACTACTTCACACACTTAACCCACAGTACATATTCAATAAATGATATTAGCTATTGTTATTGTTCTCTAACAGCCATTTTTCCAAATCCTCCCTAACTCCATCAGAGACCTCTCTCATTTACGGGTATAAAATTGGACGTTTCTGTGAGCTCCAATTATAGATGATTTTTTTCTACCTTAAACCAGTAGCAATCTTACATTAGCAACACACAGAAACCAAGGTCAACTCTGCAGAGAGTCTCTGACAAATTGCATAGTATGGATGATCAGCCCCCATGTATACAAAACAGAAAGGTTTTTTTTTTCCCCTTTGATATATGACCAGAGAAATGGAGAACAGAGGCAATTGCAATACAGTTTTGGCCAAAGGAAGCACATTCGCTTGAAATAGTCCAATCATTGAAGGAAAAGCAAAAGCTTTTTATGGATTTAATTATCTGAAAAATTGCATCATATTCCCAGGGCATCTGTAAATAGTAAAGTGATTTCCCAAGAGCACACAATTCATATGGCAGCCCACAGATGCAATATTAACCAATAGGTAAGTGACTGAACTGAGATGAAGCTAGGAGAATGACGAATGACAGTTATCAGCACACACGGCTGACTAGAACAAGAGGCCATCAACTGGCCAAGTGGTGGTACACTGGCTACTGCATCAATAAGGTGTGGCTGCCCAGAACAAAGCCAAGTGCAGTGTTTGAAAACACAGAAAGATCTCATTTCAACTTTTCAGATGTATATCTGACTATTATCCAAGATTCAGGATGGTTGACTTTGTCCAAGAATAATTGAGTAGCTACCTCAATGAGAATTCATGGAGTAACCATAGAATTCTTCATTTCCAAGCCAAACATCAAATTGTATGGGGAAAAGAAAAAAAAAAAAAACACAACTCTGTCCATTTCATCTGTGTTCCTTTACTTCCTACCTCCTTCATTAAATATCCTTGACATGTTCACGTTTCTTGTCAGTATTCTCTCCCTTGCATCATCCCTGACCATCAAACTAATAGTGATGTTGCAAGTGTCAATTCAAACAAAACTATTCCCACAGAAGAGGACCAATGAGTGGGCAGCAGGGGACTAGGGTAAGACGAAACAGTGGAGAAACACATCAGTGCTGATAAGCTTCAATTGCTTAGTGACAAAGCAATTCGATTACCATGAGGTCCAAGTCATGTGCCAAAAACTTTGAGGACCTTAGCAGAAAAGATGGAAAATTCTCTTTAAGGCAGAGACCCATTAAAACAGACTGCAAACTGTAAAAATCAATTGAGAAGGATTCACAGATGTGCCAAGCATGTCCCTGGGCCACAGGTGCTCCAACTGCCCCTGCCTTGTGCAGCCTCACACTGTGGTTGCCTGGTCCTTCTGTCAGACTGGGATCTTTCCAACACCTGCTTTGCCCCAGGGGATACTTCCAGGTGAACCCTGCAGTCCCACCATGTCTGCTCCACCCCAGCACGAAGAATGGCTGTGACATTTGTGGCCTCACACCCAGGTGCCTAAGTCAGGATTTTGCTCCAGAGGATATTAATTCAGAGGGCCTAAAACATGCAATCATAAATTTTAAAGACTGCAATTTTAAAAGCTGCTGCATTTACAAGTTGAAAACTCATTAATTCCTCCAATAGTATAGAAATAATAGCATTAATAAAAAACTAATAAAATCATAAAAGTAGGTTGTTACTCATCTGTACCCATTTCTATCACCAGCTGTGAGTGAGGCACTCAAAACACAAACTCAATCAGGAGTCCTGTTTGTTGCTACCTGTCCTGGCTTTCAAATGGTCAACCCCAAACTCCTCCATTGTTCCTCCTCTGAGCACCAGCCTGGGTCCTGGGCACCAGGACTGGGAAGGAATGATGATCATCTCCATAACTGTTATTTCCAACACTGAATGCTAAGAGCTTTATTATATCTGTTCATTTATTTAATCCCATCAATAACTACAAAATAGGTTCTTATGTGCACATAATACAAATGAGGATTCTGAGTCTCAAAGAGCCTCAAAGTAACTTGTCCCAGTTTTATAATACACTGGTGGATTTGGGTCCAGAATCAGAGGACCCATCTTAACCACTATTCCAATGCCTTTCAAACTTTAATGCACATTCAAATTATCTGGGGCATCTTGTCAAAATGCACAATATAGGGCTGGGGCTGTAGCTCAGTGGTAGAGAGCTTGCCTAGCATGCGTGAGGCCCTGGGTTCGATCCTCAGTACCACATATAAATAACAAAAAAATAAAATAAAGATCCATCTACAACTAAACAAATATTTTTTAAAAAATGCAGAATATAGTTGGTAGTTCTGGGGTGAGGCCTGAGATTCAAAGCTCCCAGGGAATGTGCTTGCAAGTATTGGACCACACTTTAAAAAGCAAAATACTATGTAATATAATCAACCTTTAGTATTCTTTGGGGGTGTTCCAGAGTCTCCAAAGTTATCAAAATCTGGGCATGAGAAGTCCTGAATATAGCCTATATATATCTTTCAGCATACTTTATATCATCTCTAGATTACTTAAAATACTTAATCCAACATAAATTCCATGTAAATTGTTGTCATGCTATATTATTTAGGGGAAAATAATAAGAAAAATATGTATATATTTAGAACAGACACAACCATAAGCCTAACTGTATTTTTGATCTGCAGTTGCTTGAACCTGATGGTGTAGAACCCACAGATACAGAAAGCAGACTGTACTTCTTCATGTATGTCCACATGGGCCCCCACAAGTGACAGAGAGAGGGAAGGACAAGAATTGAGCCAGCTGCCTCTCGCAAAATATTATCCTCTCCCCTAAGGTAAACATGACAATTAAGAAATCCACAAAGTTAATAACTTTCTTCTGTGAAAGTTCTTAACGAGAAAATCAGTTAAGGCTCTGAGTATCTATATTGTATCTTGGTTGGAACTCTTGGACATTGATGGATTGACCCAATTTTGCATTTAAAAAACTAGGCTCCAGTAGTAAGAACTGGAGTAAGAACCAACCTCCATCCCCCAAAATGAGACTTGAGGATGCAGTTAATAGTCATGACTAAGTAAGCCTGAAATCTTGCATATGTACTGCCACACACCATGGAAGAGGGGAAAGCTGCCTCCCCTTAAGTACATCCCAAGGTCATTCTGATAGGGAACAGACAGACATGAGTGGTGGGAACATGAGGTTAAGGGAATAATTTTATAAACAGGGCCCACTGTGTTGACCCCACATGCTTTCACTTTCAAAAAACAATTTACCTACAGCCCTGCCTGGCTTAAGTTGACGGGATATGTTACATTCCTCAGTAAACTACCTGCTATCTACAGGAGAAATGCAGGCCTGAAATGCCGATAAATGAACAAAAGTTACCCTGGGGAACAAGAAGAGACTTTTGTGACCCTTGCACAGACCAGATCCCAGAACTCAAGGAGATACGGGTAATTTCCCCTAACAATAAAATCCAATTAGAACCGGTCAGCATGGGCTAACGTGATCTAGAGTTGTCATTGACAACTTAGAAGTCTCATGTGGGGCTGGGATTGTGACTTAGTGGCAGAGTGCTCACTTTGCACGTGTAAGGAACTGAGTTCAATCCTCAGCACCACATAAAAATAAATAAACAAACAAAATAAAGGTAATGTGTCTATCTACAACTAAAAAAATATTTTAAAAAGTCTAATGTCATCCTGCTTTCAATCAAATGTCAAGAAGTGGACCTGGGCAAGAATCTCTGGAAAATTCTCTGGGAGGACAGGAGAGGCACATCATTCTCTTCCTCTCTGAGGACCCAGTCTCTCCCTTAAGAGTGTCGGCTTTCCCCTCCCTTCTAATAAACTCATGCCTTTGAGCAACATATCTGAAATCTTTATGACTTGATTGCAAGAATTGGGGTTTAAAGGGGGAAATTTGCACCATCTCAACAGTTTCCCGGAAGGCCCAGTCCTATAACAATTCCAGCTTATGCAAGACAGCCTGAAACAGGCCTTTTAGCTTCTGGCTCTCACTTGAGAGAGGTGCCTACTTCTCAATGGCATTTCTTTCCCTATGGAGTTTTTTGAGGACACTTCGTAGAAGATGAGTTTATTTTCACTGAGAGCATCATGGGGTGATAGACATGGAGGGACACTGCAGAAACATCCTCTAACACAACTAACAGGACTGGAAGTAACTCAAGCACAGCAACATGCCTGGGCCTGGCTAGAAGAAATCTGGGCTTCTCCTAGCTTCCTTTGCTACATTTGGCTCCCTCCCTCCCTTGTAGACATCTTCTGTCTTCCCCACACCCAGAGCACAGAATCGGGAAGTGCTGGGCACAGACCCGATGCCCTCCCTCATCCTTGGCATGAAGTCATCCTTCCTGGAGAAACCATGCAGTGCAGTGACCACTGCTGGAGTGTGGTGAGGATTGGGCAAGACACATGATGCCTTCGTTCTGGTTTTCCTCAGTCTGTGGCTGGAAATTTTAAGGAGTGATTCTTCCATGAAATCGTCATCTATTGATCCATTCATTCGGCAAAGGCTTACTAATTGCCTACCTTGTAGGAGGCATTGTGCTAGGCCTGGTGCTAGAAAGATGTGTGTAACACATTTCCTGCACTTAAAGAATTTAGAGTCTGGAGGTGAGGACAAACGTGTAATACATGAAGATAGCACATTATCATACGTGCTATAATAAAGATGTGTTCAGAAACAGGAGGGAGCAAGAAAGAAGAGCATCTCCCACGTGCCAGGTACTTCACACACCTTCCCTCGATGCTTCCCAATCTCGTTCACATCGCTGTTCATCTAGAAAAGGGAAATAGTCCCATGACAGACTGAGGCAGTGCGGGAGGCCACTCTTAGCTAAAGGCTAAGTCCCAGTCTTCAGGCTCCAGTCCCCTGTAGGCTAAAGTGAACCACATGGCATCCATTGTCACATGGAGTCAGGAGGAATGTATTGCATTTTGCCATCGAAACTTTACAACTCTGCAAATGGGAAAGCTAAGTCTTCGAGTGTTTAAGCATCTTGTTCAAAGTGTGACAATTCATAATAGAGTCTCACACTGAGACTCTCACCCAGGTTCATCGTGTTTCAAGTTCATGGTGCTTTCCCTCTGGTATGCATTCCCTCCTGCTCTGCTTTGATGAGGAGTGGACCCCAAGAAAGGGACCTGGACATCACAGTATAAGAAAAAAAGATATTTCCAAGCATAAGAAACAGGGTTTTTCCATATACAAACTTACAAACCATCTGAGTATCCACTTATATGTCAAGAATGAAAAGATAATAATTATTGCAGTACAAATACTTATAATCATTTCCCTTCTCTCCTTTTAAATAGAAAAGATACTTAACTCAGGAAGGTGACATTTCCAAGTTTTGTCTCATTGGCTGAATTAATAGATAGAGAGGAGAAAGATGAGGAATTCAGTTCTAATTCAGGCCCACAGGAAAAATGAGATGAGAAGATAGAAGAGGGCGTAGGAAGGAGAAGCAAGAGAGGGAGCAGGGAACTACCAAGAAAGAGAGTGGCAAGTAGCTGGAGAGACTGTAGAACATGTAAGATGTTTTAGTCAGCTTTTGTGCCACTGTGACCAAAAGACCTGACAAGAACAACTTTAGAGGAGGAAAAGTTCATTTGTGTCTCACGGTTTTAGAGGTCTCAGTCCATAGACAGCCAACTCCATTGCTCTGTGCCCAAGTGAGGCAGAACATCATGGCAGAAGAGTGTGGTGGAGGAAAGTGGCTCAGGTCATGGACATCAGAAAGCAGAGAAAGAGCTCCACTCACCAAAAACAAAATATATACCTGAAAGGCATGCCCCACCTCCTCCAGCTACACCCTACCTGCCTACAGTTAACACCCAATTAATCCCTATCCGGGGATTAATGCACTGATTACGCTAAAGCTCTCATAACCCAATCATTTCATCTCTAAACTTCTTGCACTGTCTCACATATGAGATTTTTTTAAAATATTTTTTTAGTTGTTGATGGACACAATGTCTTTATTTTATTGCTTTGTATGTGGTGCTGAGGATCGAACACCCAGGGCCTCACGCATGCGAGGCAAGTGCTCTACCGCTGAGCTACAATCCCAGCCCCTCACATATGAGATTTTGAGGGATACCTCATATCTAAATCATAACAATGGGTAAAGAATTTTTTTGCAGGATTATTGCTGGGTGTTGAACAAAAAAGAGACCTGAAGCCAAAGCCTGACATGACTCTCCTATGCTTTTAGAAGTCCATGGATATTTCTCTACATTATGGTCCCATGCCAGGAATGGCCTCAGAGCCATTCTGTCCACTTGAATTGTACATTTGATTCATAATAATGCTTTAGAGAATCTATTTTGTTCAAAGACTATGCTGGTCACCAGTAAAATGGTGGAGAAAAAGCACACAGCCTTTGGCATCCATGTGCTTATAGGGTATTCAGCAGATAGACAGGGTAACAGGTGATCTTGTGGCCGGGGTGAGGATTCGGATGGAAAGCAGCACATCCTCCACTCTAACTCATAATCTACATATAATCTGTTGGCAGACTACTGGTTGTTGTTGTTGTTGTTATTTTGACATAACAAACAAATGCTGTGAACATTCGTGCTTAAATTTTCTTTTGATGCATGTTTTCATTCCTCGTGAGTATATACCAAAGGGTGGAATTTCTGGATCTCATGGTACCTCTACAATTGTTTGCACATATTTTTTATTATTAATCTGTTATACTCTGTCCTCCTCCCTCACCTATACTAGAATACAAATCTCACTAGGGCAACAACTCTTGTCTATTTTGTTTACTACCATATCTCTAGTACTTAGAAAATAGGTGTTCGGAAAATGTTTGTGAAATAAGTGCAGCGTAAATATGCAGAGACTGAGGGTGAAACACCACCTTGCATTCAGGAAGCTGCAAGTCATCCAGATGGCTAAATTATATCCTGTGATGTAAGAGGCTTAAAGATGGATATTGACATTTGACAGGGAAGAAATCAGGGAATTGCCATGGAGGTGGGCCATAGGCTAAGGACGAAGGAAATGATTGTATTCAGGGGAGCAACTAATCCATGGGGACAATATAAATTGCAAGTTATGCCATTCTAGCTCAAATTACCCTAAGCAAAAAGCAATTCTATTGGCTTAAAGTCCAAGATAAGGAGTTGCTTCACCCCCTATAGAATCCAAAGGTTAAGATGATTCATTCCTCTCTCTCTCTCTCTCTCTTTCTCCATCCCTCTCTCTGTCTCTTTCTCTCTGCCTGTCTCCCTTCTTCTCCCCAATTCCCCTTGTCTTTTGGCTCACTTTCCTGAACTAACTTTATTCTTACTTGAGCTTTCTCCTTGCAGTAGTAAAATGGCCAATGGAACTTCTAGGATCTTAATGTTTTCAGCCAGTGTGCCCAGAAAAGTCACATCCTTGTTTTGTCCCCCATACCCAAGGATATCTCTCAGAAGGTCTTTGATGAACCTCAACTAGATCTGATTCCTGACCTTACTGAGCCACAGGGATGCTATACATCCCACAGTGCCTGATGTAATTAATTGAGGGCTTCCCTTGAATTACATGGAATGTGATGTTGGAATAGGTGTGCATGTAGGGTATTTGTGCAGCTATGTGGGCATGCATAGCATTTGTGCACGTGTGTACATACCAGAGTGTGTGTGTGTGTGTGTGTGTGTGTAAGAATGGTTATGTGTGTGGACTGTGTGAACATGGGGATAAACGCATGCATGCATGGGTGCCTGTGTATGTGCACATGTGTTTTTACATGTGTGAGGGTTGTGTGTGTGTTCACAGGTGTGTTGTATGCATGAGTTTATTGTGTGGGGATGTGAAGAACATGGAAGTGTGCATGAAGACTGTGTATCATGTATATAATGTGTGTACATGTGTTGGTGTGAATGTGGGGATGTGCAAGTATAATTTTATGTGCTTATGCATACAAGTGTGTGTATGCATGGAGTGTGTTACAAGAAGTATGTATAGGGGTATGCCTCTATGGTCATGTGTATGTACATGTAGAGGCATAGGGGCTGAATGTGTGTGTTTATGTGTGGGTATAGGAGTATATTTGGACTGGGTGTAGTTATGTGTGCAAGTGTAACTGTGTGTGTATGTGCACATATGCAGTATGTGGCAGTGGATAGGGAGGAGGAGATAGTTACCAGAAAGAAAAGAGTCATCTGTTAGCAGCAGAGTGCTGTAAAGCTTTGTAAAGGTTTGTAAAGCTTTGGGTCCGGTCTGTAACCTGAGCAGAGGTGTGTGTGAGGAGATTGCCTGCCAGGCAGAAAAGACAGTGGAGTGTGCAGGTGCAGGGGAGGGCCAGAGTAACTGATAGATGAAATAACTAAGCCTGAACCAATTCCCTGTGAGGACAGTGGCGACAGGAGAGGCGCACAGAGGGCAGGAAAACCTAGCAACAGGTGAGATGCAGAAATGGCCCACAAACTCCCAGGTGTTGGGGTGGGAACTTAAGGGGCTTTCATAGCCCTGATTAAAATAAGCAGCAATGAAATAGAAATAGAAATAAAATCATCCTTTGATTGGATGGCTTTGTCTTTGTTCCCTTCTTAACATACACTTTGATTTTACTTTTAAGTCAAAAGAATATATCTAAAAATCATGATCAATAAAGGGCACGGTTGTCAGAGCTGTTACAAAGAACTCTAATTCATAGTGTTCCCTCCTCTTTAAGGCTTCAGAAATAACATGGCATTGAAGAATACCCAAGAAGCATAGGCATGTAGTGCAGTTTATTTTCAATAGGTGCACATATTTTAATATATGAGTATATATCCATGTATAAAATAAAATGGAGTACAGAAATAAAATACTGCCTCAAATTGAGAATGGTTAGAATTTATCATTTTTTCAGCTAGGAAGTAAAAAAAATTAGAATACATGAAATAAATATGTATTATCAAAGAAATAAGAATAGGTTGGCAAAAAAATAGGGATATAGTGAGAAGATAGTCATTGAGAATATTAAATGATAGATAATAGATGAGAGACATAGATGGATAGCTCGATAGAGAGAGCAGGAGGGAGAATTCAGTCCCTGTAGCTACTAGAACAAATTGGGTTGATTCAAACAACAGAAATCTGTTCTCTCAGAGGCCAGAGTCAGAAATCACAGTGTCTACAGGGACACACTGCCTCCAGAGTCCCTAAGGGAGAATTCACTCCTTGCCCCTTCAGTGTTTGGTGGCTCCATGTGTTCACTGGCTTGCAGCCACAATGCTTCAATCTCTGCCTCCATGGTCCTGTAGCCTCCTACTTTTCTGTCACTCCTGTGTGCCTCTCACAAGGACACTTTTCATTAGATTTAGGGTCCACTCATCTAATCCAGGATGATCTCACCTCCACACCCTTAGGTTGATAACATCTGCAAAGACCCTTTTTCCAAATAAGGTCACATTTATAGATTCCAGGGGTCAGAACATAAATGGTTTGGGGGGTTGAGCGGTGGTCACCATTCAGCCCAATACAGGTAGATAACCAATATATAGGCCTTCTATTTATGTGTTATATTTTATTAAATTGCACCCAGCATCCAGTTTTATTTTTCTGTCCTCTTAGTTTTGTTAGTATTGCAACTTAAGCACCTGTGACTCACTGGCATTCATTTTACCATATCATTTTGGGTCACAAGCTCACAAAAGAGTGCATTTGTGAAAAGATGATTGTCAAACCAGATGCCAGAACTTTGCAGGAGACACACTATAATTCAAACCATGAGACTCTCAGGCTATATTTTAAGAAGGACAGTCCTAGAATAAAATATTGTGTGTGGTTCCCTTTGGCCTTCCACAAGCTCAGGTGCATGAAGGCCCCATCACCTGTGAGCAGGCAACATTCTAGAACCTGTCTGAGTAGACATACAATGAGTATTTGCCTGAAATCTGTTTTTCTACCAAGAAATAGTCACCATCCCCAGAGCCCCAAGAGTATATAGTTCCAGGGACATAGTTCGTCACATAAGGTATTTCTATGGAAAACAGATTTTTTTTTTTAAAGAGTATCCTATTTCTTTAATCTTCCATTCCTCCTTGCTGAAAGAACTCCAGGAAAAGAAGGGAAGGGAAGGGGAGGGGAGGGGAGGGGAGGGGAGGGAAGGGAAGGGAAGGGAATTGTTTGGACTGATAAGGAAAACTGAAGGTCTAGGTGTTTTGTTTGTTTGCTTTCTTTCTTGCTTGCTTGCTTGTTTCTGTTTAATTTTTAAAATGCAAAGAGCCAGAAGAAAACTTTTGATTCTCTTTAGTGCCCTAGTTGGTGTAAGGCACCTTGCCTAGAAGAGGGAAGAATATGGAAAACATTGGAAAACGATAGAAAGAAAGAGAAACAGCGAGAGGGGAGGGGAAAGAAAGAAAAAAAAGTTGAGTAGCAGGAAAAAATATTTAAATATACAGTAGTCAGACATAATAAATGTTTTTTCATTTTGATGGATCAAACATCTCTCTTCATTTGTAACTTTTTAATTTTTCTTCCTTTCAGTGCAAATTCTGTGACTCAGTCAATAAAATAGAAAATCATTATTAATCCTTATTCTTACTACCATTAGCCAGCCATATTTCCATCAGTGGGCCAAAATGCAACAGAGAGAAATTATCATTTTTATTTTTAAAATGAATTCATACAGCCATTGTACGACATCTGTTTAGCCACAATAGCTGGAATATACTTGGCACTGCTACCAAGGCAGACCTTCTGTGGCCATTCTGGTTCCTAAGGCTTTCTGACATCTGGCTTCCGTCTGTTTGTTTGGAAAAGTTTCTGTTTTGTTTTATTTTTCACTTTATGCAAATACTTTTTGTTTTTGTAAATGTATTCTTGGTTTTTTACATATGTTTGTGTCCTCGAATAGTTCCATATTTTCTCATACACTGACTGACATACCCAACTACATGAAGACTTGAGGATAAGCTCCAAGTGAAAACCACCTTTACCTCTCTGAGGATTTTCCTGAATATTTCATACAAAGAGAATATTTTTATTCCATGATTCTGTATAAGTATCTCAATATTTATTTTCATTTTTTCCCTTTGTGTTTCTATTGAAAGCTTTTTTACTTTACAAAAAAAAATTCATTTTGCACTACAGCATTCCTTTGAATAAAAATTCCATTGATAGGCTAGAATTGTGTAGGAAATAAAGAGAGCTAGGACTAGTATTATTCACTTATACTTACAGCTTAATACCATATTATTAAATTTTCAGTTCCTATTTTTAAAGTGACATTTATATTCTGTTTAACAGCCTAGATAAAAAAAATCATGTCTTAAAATTTTGATGCCCAAATACAGAACAAACTATAATGCTTAAAATTAATTGCATCTATTACTCAACAAAAATACAAAGCATAATGTAAATGGTAACATTTGCAGAGAACAGCTGGAAAATATTGCCCTCTTGATAGGAGTTACCTTAATTATGAAATAACTCCCAAGCCAAGATATCAGTATTTAAATTTTGCTTGGCTGTCCCCTGGGCAATATTTTTATGATACTATGTCTAACTAATAAAGGTTACCTCAGTTGTTTATTTACAGTTATTACTGTCAGTTGCCAAACCAATAAAATATATAAACTCTATTATTTATCACAAGAAATCTGTATGGTTTTATAGACATAAAGGGTAATTTTTCCATGCTTTTTATAGGTTCTGTAACCAATACTAAGTCTCTAAACATCTAAGACAGCTTCTGCCCTGAGGGCTCCATTTCCCAGCTGTTATGTTAAACATTAGCCACTACTTATTTTGTAAGACTTTTAATAAATTTCATGGCTGTACCTTTAATTAATATTCTACATAGCCATCCTATTTGGTGCCTACTAGGTGCCAGGTGCTGTGTTCAGTCTACAGGATAAAAAAGTTCTTCTGTGTTAAGGAAGACTCATGCTTCCTGATCTTGTAAATTGTTCAGAGTATCAGATACTGAAATTCAAGGAGGGAATAATGAGGTGTGCTAAATCAAGTTGCGTTTAAAGTTAACCTTCATATATATATATAGTGAACTGCAACCTAACTTGATGTATAAACAGACTGTAACCTACTTTGTAAGAAGTCACTGAGTCTTAGCCAATCACAAGTGACCAACTGTTCAAACTAGTTCAAATAAGGTAGACTCCAGCTGTAACCAACTGGGGCTTTCTGTGTAACCCACCTCCAATTTCTTTATATCACTTCCTCTTTTTCTGGCTACAAATATATCCTGCCTATAGGGTAGGAAGGAGCTTTCAGAACCCATTTTTGGTCCAAATTGTGCCAGATTCTAGAATAGATAATAAGGCCAATTAAGATCTGCAAAACAAGATTTGATGTAATTTTGTCTTTTAATGGGACATAACTGCCAGCTTTTGTTCTAACAATCATTTTAAACAAAATCTCTTCATCACAAATGCCAAAGGCCCAAATTCAAAGAGAATAATAATATTTGTAGAACATTATGAACACTACTACAATATAGGTAATAGAAGCAGGTTTTTTTTACAGTGAACTAACTGAATAGGAAACCAGATCATTAGCAGCCGAACTTGTCTGACATGCACACATAAATACATGATAACATCATCAGCACTTTCCCACTGCTGGTTAGATGCAAATGAGGTACAATTATATGTAGATACAGCTGATTCTTATTTAAAGTACACTGATTTAGTGAGTACCAAGCCATTCTTGATAGGGAAATGCAGCATCCCTCCATACACACAGGGCACTTGGTTCCAAGACCCCTGCAGATGACAAAATCTGCAGAAACTCAAGTCCCTTATATAAAATGGTGTAGTGTTTGCATAGAACCTACACACATCCTTCTGTCTACTTAAATCACCTCTAGTATTACAAGATCATTTATAATATCTAATATAATGGAAATGGTATGTAAATCATTGTTATACTGCACTGTTTAGAGGATAATGACAAGGGGGAAAGTCTCTACACCTTCAGTACAATTGTAGTCTTTTCCCCAAAATATTTTTCATAGTTCATTGAATACATGGATGTGGAACTTGCAGATACAGGGTTAGGTTCCTACAAACCACTGGCCACAGCATTTTTGTAAGCTGATTAACAGATGGTCTTGTTTTATGTGTGTTTCCATTTGAAGACATCTTCTTTAATATTTTCATTGATTCCATAACATTGAACTCACAGCCAACAGCATTATGGTTCATGCCTAAACAAAACTTCTCTAGCCCAGAGTTCCTCCTTAAGGCACATCATGCTTCTTGCACTTACAAATAATATACAGCACTTTGACATTATGCTTGGGAGCCAATTCAAACAGCAACACCAACAAAAAATTACAAAAATGAAAAAAAAATCCATGCATTAAATAGACCACATAAAGGATATTTGTGTATAGTATGTCAACTGAGACAAGAAGGCAGAGTGATGTCCAACCTCAGCAGGGACCATGCACATCAGTTGACTCAAATGTCTTTCTGCTATGCCACATGTCTATGAATGACCACAAAGGTGCTGCAAATACCGGCTTGAGGATACAAATAAATTTTATAGAATGGCCAAATTTGTGAATATAGAATATTAAACAATGAAGATCAATTGTAAATGAAATATGAATATATTTTCAACTGTTTATCATGAAAAATTTCAAATATGCACAAAGTAGAGAGAGTATTAAGAATATTTATATTGTCTTTCTATCTGGAATTTTTTTCCAGGGCTGAGGATGGAACCCAGGGTCTCACATAGGCTAGGCAATTGCTCTACCACTGAGCTACACCCTCAGCCCTGGATCCCTTTTGATCATACTGCCTCTATGACCTACATGTTTCAAGAGATATCATTTGTAATTGCTCTTTTCAGATAATATAAAGATTAGCACATAGTATACCTAGCCAATATGTCTATAGCTTAGTATTGTCTAGTGGGTTCTTTGAAAATCAGAAGTGAGAAAAACCATGCTGAACATTTTATAAAAACAAACAGGAGATATAATGAAGGAGAACTAGTTGGATACAAATGCATGTGAAAGATAAGCCCATTATTTAGAAAAAAAGAAAATAGGGATTAATAAACCAAAAAAAAAGGTAGGGGCTGGGGCTGTAGCTTATTGGCAAAGCACTTGCCTAACATGTGTGGTGAGGCACTGGGTTCAATCCTTAGCACCACATAAAAATAAGCAAATAAAATAAAGGCATTCTGTCCATATACAACTACAAAAAATCTTTTAAAAAATAGTGGGGTGAGAATATAGCTCGGTGGGAGAGCATTTGTACAAGGCCCTGGGTTTGAGCCCCAACATAAAAAAATAATATTTATTTATTTATTCAAGGACATGTAAATTATATTTCATGTAATGAGAGAACTGTATGAGCCCAAAGTTAATATCATTCAGCAATTGAACATATTTGAAAAGTATTTTGGTAGAATCTAGACAAACTAACATACTATAGAAAACTGACCAGAAAAGTTTGGCCCAAAGAATTGTCCTGGCTAATATTATCAGATGTGAACTCAAGTATAGGCAAAACTGGTGTGAAGCTGGTGCTTTCAGAAGTTTCATAATTTACACAAAAACATCTTTATCCAAGAATTCACAATGCCAGCTGTCAACACTAAAAGAAAATTATGATTAATAATGATAAAAACAAACTTGGTAAGAAAGAAATCCTTCCTTTGGATAAAGAAATTAAGAATTAAGAATTCTTTATCTCTATGTTTTACATCTATTTATTTTTTAAACTTTCATCCCATGAAATATCACAGCGTAGTAAATATTCCTACCATAAAATCTCCAAAATAATTTTTGAGCAGTTTTGCTTTCAATCTCACATTCCTGAAATAAACACAGAAATTAAAACATCTGCCACATGCGTGTGGATTTCAGACCCTGAACACATACCTTAGGAGACATTCAGAGGCTAAGTAAGGCATTCTTAACCAAAGACCATTTGGATTACCTTACCTTCTTCTGTTCATGTCATTCTCCATAGCAGGAAATATGTATCATATATCATATCATTTGCCCCAAACCAATTTTCCAAGTTTCATGGTCATCGTCTCCCTTATTCCTGGAACAGAACAGTCTTGCAAAGTTTGCCAACAGTAATTCAGACTTGGACTGCTAGTCACTTCCTAGACAAGGCTGCCTTGATGACCAATACCTGGTTTCCCAACAGTCAGATCTGTGTAATGAGATGATGCTGCCTGATGGTGTTGATGGATGTTTGAGTAGGATGCAAGAGGAAAGTGTTGGCATGCAACCTCAATTATCTATTCTTGACTAGTGATGAAAGACAGAAATGATTGGGATAACGGTTTTGAGGGGTGGGCAAAAGTTAAGAAGCCAGGAACTAAATAGGAGACTATTCCACATGTTAAAGTATATCCATCTCTTAAGGCACCAGGGTCGAGGAGCAGTGGGAGCATGTTCAGTTTGCTTACCAAGACCAAATTATAGTGTCCAGCTTTGTCCTTTACCAGCCCAGTGCTGGCTCACTTCCTGTTCAATATATCTTCATTTTTGTGGTAGTTGACATTTGCCTGCAACAAAGCATCTCTAAGATGATATGATCAAGAATGTCTTTTATTTACATTATGATATTCAACCCAGCCCTTGTGTGTGAATTCACGTAAAGACATTAATTTACTCATTTTAACATACAGCAATATTCTGTGCCCTAATCAAAGACAATAAATGTTGTATTCTTTTTGTCTACTACATTTTGATGCAATGTACTCTTTCAGAGAATTAGTACTTTGCTTTCTGAAAAAAAAAATAATGAGACAGGAGCAGGCAGTGAGACTAAGACTTCAGCAAAAACTTGACTGTCAAATTTAAACTAATCATCTAAAGATTAAATTTTCCTTCTGAACAGATCTATAACAACTCAGTAGTGACTACTTTATTTGTCCAGTTGGGTTACTTTACTTAGTGACATTTTCATCCTGGTTTTGGAAACTATGGAGAGCCCTAAAAGTAAATTCCTCATTCAAAAAAAATTTTTTAATAACTTTTGCTTCAATTCAGGGAGATTTCCCCTACCCAGATTAAATAGACACATCTATTTATGCATACTAGGTACTGTTGACACTGAAACATTTTTATGGATTTAGGGTGTCTCCTGACCCAAAGACAAATGGTTTCATATTTGTTTCCCTCCACCACTACTCATCTCTTTCCCATTTCATATTCCTTATTTCCTGTATCAGAGACAATGTGCCCATCACCCTACATCTGGGAGATCCAGTTGCCACTTTTCTTACTGTGTGTGTGTGTGTGTGTTAGAACCCCTTTACTCTATCAGCTATGTCCCTAATTTAACTGATTCCTTAACACAGTTCAACTATTTCTATAGGTAGACATACACATGGCAATACATACATATATGTCCCCATGTAGTTTCACCACATAGACAAAACCTGGGCTTTATCTACTTGATTTTCTTTTCTTTAAGGTTCACCAGCCACAAGCTACATTGCTCAGTCTTTCCAATGACTAAAGTTATTGGGAAAGCCATTCACACTGGCTCTGTGTTTGGAGTGGGGAACAAGATACTATAATTCCAGTTCAACAGAGCATGGCCAGAACAGATGTACATTACCCAGAGTGCTGGGAGGGCACTTGGCCAGAGGAAGCATATGCACAAATACAGGGAGCTTTTCCTAACTTGCCTGGCACTTTTCTGGGCCTCTCCCTCCCACCTTTTACCATAGTTAGCTTTTCCTTAGTGGAGCCAGCCTGCCTCATTACAGCACAGCTAACAAAAAAGCAGGAAAGGCGTATTTGCTCATCACTCTGTCATTTATTCAAATATCATTATGGAGGGCCTACTATGTGGCAGACAGAGTGGGTTGTAGAGATACCTCAGAGAGCAAAATAGATATGGCCCTGGCTTTGCGACCCCCACAGTTCAATAGAAGAGATAGACACTAAAAAAAAAAAATTACTATCAGTTAACAGACAAGCTAGTATTGTAATAAGTACAGAGCACTAACAGAATAACATATTGTGTTTCCTATGGCTCTTCCTTGATACTAAATCCTACAACCTTCCTGGTACCCAAGATACAAAATATTCACTATAAGTTACTGCGGTACTGGAGAAAGTAATAAGAAATACAATAAAAATGAGATCTGCTTATAACTGTATTAAAGTATCTACAGTTCTAGGTGTTAAATTCTGATCTTGTTTAGAATTCAGTCCTTTCACAGACTTGATTAGTAATAATGGTTTGCATATCTACAGTACATTAAGGTTTCAAAGCGTGGCCATTTACTGAGGCAGTTACTTTACATCCTTTGTAAGGGTGTTTGTTCGCTTGCTTGCTTTTTGGAACAGAGCAGGATGTTAACTAACTAATTAACTAATTATCCATTTGATCTTCACAACTATCCTGTGAAATAGACAGGTCTGGATTGTTTTCTAGTTAAAGAAATGGAAATTTCAAGGCAAGGTAAGTGAATATAGCTAAGAGGGGGAGAAAGGGGTCTTCCCTCCCTACCAAGTCTGAGTTTGTATTGTTTATTAGAGTGACTACATGTTTTCATAACTTGGCCAGTTTTCTGCCTCTTTTTCAATTGACATATACAAATTGTACATATTCATGAGGTTCCATGTGATGTTTGAATACATGTATATATTGTGAAATGTTCAAATCCAGGTAAACATAATCATCTTCTCCAAATATTTATCATCTGTAGTAAAGACATTCAAAATCCTTTCTTCTAGTTTTTTTTAAGTATCCAGTACATCTTTTTAAAAATTTTTTTAAGTTGTAGATGGACACAGACTTTTATTTTATTTACTTTTATGTGGTGCTGAGGATCGAACCATTGCCTCACACATGCAAGGAAGGTGCTCTACCACTGAGCCACACCCCAAGCCCCTCCAATACATGTTTGATATCTATAGTCCTACTGTACAGTGGAACCCCAGACCCACTTCTCTTCTCCAACTGTAACTTAGCACCCATCCATCAAGCTTTCCCTACCCTCCCCCACTCGCCATCCCCAGTGAATAGTAACCACCATTCTACTCTCAACTTCTGTGAGATCCACTTTTTGGATTCCCCTACTTGACTTTCTGTGCCTGGTTTATTTCACTTAACATGATGACCTCCAGTTCCATCCATGTTACCACAAACGAATTTATAACTGAATTGTATTCCACTGTATGTATGTACCACATTTTCTGCCCTTACTTATTAAGGTTGGGCAGGAGAGACTGAAGAACAAGTTAAAGTATAAGCATTTAAGCATAAATTTCATTGTTTACATCACCTGAAAGGGAGGGAAGCAAACCCTGTCCTCTCCACCAACACCCACCTTTATTGTATCTTTAACATCCTAAGTGAATTCACACCCATCCATTTTCCTCCGCCACTCATAACAATTTAGTCATAAGTTCATGGCATGAAGCAGCTGTTTGGTTTGTGATGGACAGTACTGTGAGGCATGTACCTGAGTCACCACAACATGTTGCTGTCTGGATGTTTTTCCTAAGTTCCACCCCAAACACATAGACTGAGCCAGAAAATTAGATTAAGATCTAACACAGTTAATGTGAAATTAAGGGCTTCATCAAAGCCATGATCCTTAATGTGAGTAGAATAAAGAACAAAATGGGCCTGACCAATTAGCCTACAGATCCTTGTACCCATTTGGGTTTATTTACATATATATCACACTATAAATTACAAAGTACTGTTTAACACTGAGAAAATGTGCTAAGAAAAACTGTAAATCTCACACACACAAACTATGTAATCTGATTTCCTAATGCTTCTTTAACATCTAGGTTCTATCCCAAGTGGTTCCCATTGCAAATACGTTTATGACAGGTCACTGAAATGAACTCACCACCTGTCCTATCTTTGAGGGTGACTGGAGAAATTAAATAATATTGCATATTTATATTTACCATTTATTTGTTTTTATTTATCTTCAACAGCGCTTCTGCAGTGACACATTTCCTATTTATCAGTTTAAAATGTTTTGTTTGAACTTTTGTACACCTTATGATGAAAACCCTTAATAGTTTGGCAAAGATGTATGGCTTATAAAATCGCTAGTTGGTTTCAGAATGTTTGTAAAGACCCACTAAAATCCAGGAATGCCTTTTTTATGCCTTTATCATAACTTTGCACATTTTCCAGCACTTTCATACATCCAATAACCTCATTAAGGTTTATCTTCTCCACATCTCCTAGCACTACAAGAAGGAATGGGCAATCTCAAATATGGTTCTCTATTTCCTACTTCTGTGAAGAAAAATACTTAAACAGTCACTTCAGGGATGTGAAGAATTCCCTAGATCATATGCATTTGTAGGGAGTGGTTACGAGGATTGAGCTCAGGGGCACTCAACCACTGAGCCACATCCCCAGCCCTATTTTCTATTTAGAGACAGGGTCTCACTGAGTTGCTTAGTGCCTCACTTTTGCTGAGACTGGCTTTGAACTTGCAATCCTCCTGTCTCAGCCTCCCTAGCCACTGGGATTACAGGTGTATGCCACCACACCTGGCATAGATCATATGCGTTTAAAGGACACCTTCTTCATGGGGTCATTGTATAAAATCCACAGGGACAACTGTAATTCCAGATTATCAAGACCAGTTCTGAAAGTTGAATTGCCAAA